>JAEQBH010002709.1:0-258799 GCA_016808115.1 Tetrastigma voinierianum
GTTGACTCATTCTACACGACACGTGGCACAACGTAGGCCACTCAAAATGTGCCAAGTGTCATAACTACGCTGGTGCCTCGAAAAATGAGCAAATTCATTTGTCTCGAAAGTCGGCAGTGGTAGCTAGATTTGTGAGGCGATTCCAACGGTGAAGTCTATTTCGTCATCTGAGATCTAAAATCCAGTTTGATCCCGAGTACAATTTTCATTTTAAATTAGATTTTCTCAGGGTTTCACAGACTAAATCAAAAGTGACACCATCCCATGAGCAGCAATCACTACGCCTTTCTAATACTCTGTTTTGGGATAATTACGAAGATGATTGTATTAGAAATATTTGGAATAATATTTCTTGATGGAAAATGATTGAAAGACAGTTTAATGCTAGGAATTTAATGTTCTGAAGCTGATTGGGAGGAGAATCTTGTAAATCAACCTTTATTACGTGAGTTAGGAATAAATTTGAACTTCCCATTGTCCTCATGTTCATCAACGGCAAGGAGGTAGAAAGCATAAAGAAGTATTGTTGAGATAGGCCTTGCCTTACTTGCTTGAGCCTCGATGGTTTGAAGTTCTAGTGGGAAGCTTTGTTTACGCAACCTATTTGTGAGATATCATTCCTATAGTGGTTGTGAAGAATCTCTCTCCATTTGAAGCTTTATATGGGCCAACTAGATTATAATTTTTCCAAGTATTTGGATGTACTTGCTTTCTCATATCTTGACCTTATAACATATCAAGCTAGGATTTAGGACTTGAAATGTGCTTTGGGAGTGCTTGTTCGTTTCATGAGGGATATAGATGTTTGCATCCTTCAGGGCGAGTATATAGTGCAAGAAGTGTTGCTTTTGATATTAATAGGAGATAAAGTGGAGGGAATTACCATTGGTAATGTTGTGGGAAATGGAGAAGTGATTGTGTAGGAATGCGATGAAGGATAGGACGCCATTGAAGTATTATTCCTGCTTTGATACCATGTTGAGAATGTAGGATAAGAGAGCTCAAAAAGGTAGAATAATTTATGTACATCTTTTTCCATTGATATGCACGCCTTTATATAGAATACTCTGAATACAATAATCCCCAATTCTACAGTACCGAATCACTCTAGGGTATCTCACTTCCATATATACAAAAAATTTATCTCTAAGCTTATGGTGATTATCATCACCTCCACAATTCTCGATTCTTTCCTTAGCTCACCAGCTCCCCTCGAGTTGGTGAGTATATGTTTGTCATACCAGTTTGTCCAGTGAGCCTATGAAAAATTTCTGGGAGATATCTTTGTGAAAGGAACATCTTGCTAAGTTGATCTTATGAGGTGACAAAAGGAAAGCTAATTGTGCCTTTGTCAAGGTGATCCTTGATGAAGTGATGATCAACCTCCACATGCTTAGTATGATCATGTTGTATAGGGTTATTTGCAATTGCTATGGCTGCCTTATTACCATAATATAACATCATGGGTTTGGATGATACTGTCTGAGTCTTATCCACCAACAATTCCACAAATTCCATGGGCCATCACCCGAAACTCTACCTCTACACTTGATCGAACTCGCCTTTTCTTCTTACTTAGCGAGTTACCAAGTTCTTCCCGACCTTACACACATGAGTAGTGAGTGGACTTGTGATCGGTTTTGATCTCAGCAATGCTGCATTTGTATATCCACTAACCTCTTGGTTCCCATTTTTGGTAAATAACAATCCCTTTCCAGGGGCTAACTTTAGGTTTCGTAGGATTCGATAAACTGCGTCCATATGTTCTTCACTTGGTGCATGCATAAATTGACTTGCGCTCTTTGCATAAGCGTATTTGGTCGTATATGACAAGTAAATTAATCTTCAACTAACCTTTGATATCTCTCTTTATTTATTGAAGTTTGATTTTTGAATTGTTAATGCTTGTAGTTCACCATCTCTATAAGGGGTTTCGATGGAGTTTTCAATTGAGCAAGCCAATTTCGGTTAAAAGATCCAACACATACTTTCTTTGACAAAGTGAAATACCATGGATTGACCTTGCAAATTCAATGCTTAAGAACTATTTCAATTGACCAAGTTCTTTAAGCTTAAACTCAGGTACCAAGTATTTCTAAAGGCGGATATCTCTCTTGAGTCATTCCACATAACAACCATATCATCAACATATACAATAAGGGCTATGATCTTACCTAATTTTCGCTTAATAAAGGGTGTGATTTGCATCACTTTGTTTGTACCCAATCTTCTTCAAGAATTTTGAGAATCTCCTAAACTACGCTCGAGGTGATTGCTTTAGGCTATACAACACTTTATTTAACTTGCACACTTTGCTAGTACAGTTTGTCGATGGTGGTAGGTCCATGTACACTTCTTCCTCTAGGGTTCCATTAAGGAAGGCATTTTTTTTGTCAAACCGATGTAGGGGCCAATCAAGATTTGATAGAGATAAGAATCCGGATGGTATTTATTTTTGCTACGGGAGCAAAAGTATCCTCGTAATCAATTGCATACTTCTGCGTATACCCTTTTGTGACCAATCGTGCCTTGTATCAATCAACGCTACCATTGGGATTCAACTTGACTAAGAACACCCATTTGCAACCTACATTCTTTTTTCCTTTAGGTAAAGGAACAAGATTCCATGTAGAGGTTTTTTGTAAAGCTTCCATTTCATCATTCATAGCCTTCTTCCACTTTGGCTCTTCTAAGGCATCCTGCACATTATTAGGAATAGATACCGAAGATAATTGATTAACAGTAAATGCATGTGATCTTGACAAACGATGGGAAGAAATATAATTGTTGATAGGGTATTTTGTTTTAGGACAAAGATCAGGATCATCTGCGTAGCTTGGGGGACCTGCTTTATTTATCTAGTGGGTATCTCGATTCCACATTGGAAGAAGCTAGATCATGGATTATAGGAGATGGAAGTACTTGAAGAGATACATCTGGAAGTTCCATAGCTGTTGGTGAAGATTGGGGAGCTATATTGTCTTGATCTTTATGTACATATTCATAAGGACTAGGATCTAGTAATGGTGCAATAATCTGTTCAATTTCCCTTTGTCTTGGTTGATCATCATAGCTTTGATCGTTTTTTTTCAAGTTGATGATCTACTTCATCAAACTCCTCAGTATGAACTTGTCTATCGATGGTTTTAGTATAATCTAATGGTTGTGTACCAACTTGTTCATCAACTTGTCCATTGATGATCTGAGTGCCATCTTCATAGTTATGGTTTGGTGGTGCCTCCCCCTGGAGAGGGCACTGAGAACCAGGAAGATGACATCTCGGGTCATATAGAGTTTATGTGTATGAGGATCATAGCAGCAATACCCTTTTTTAAGATCAACATACATAACAAACACACCTTAGGAACAACCTGAGGATCTAGTTTTCGGCGAGACTAATTAGAATATGAACATAGTAATCTGTTAGAGCTTTGTGGTTCAAGATTCGGAGAGTAGGTGTAGATACAAATGCTTGAAGCTTTTGGTGAGGAGTATGGAAATCAAGTACTCGTGATGGAGTACAATTAATAAGATATACCCGCAGATGTGACCGAGCCTAATATGTATGAGGTACATGCATACCAAACAAGGATGCTCAAACAACCTCCATAATTTATTGATTTTTGCATTCCGCGAGGCCATTTTGTTAAGGTGTACTTACACATGATGTTTGGTTGAAGCACATTATTTACATATTCGCCACCATTGTCAAATTTGAGGACTTCGATTGAGAGGCCACCATATGGTGAATGTCACAGCAGACAAACATCTCCCTTGTTTTGGAGAAGAGATATCGAAGTCATGCAAGTACATTCATCAATAAATGTCACAAAATAACGAGCACTTGATAATGTAGGGATTCTAGCGGGCCCCGAACATCGAGTGAATAGTCATAAAGAGGAGTAGCATTTTATTATAACTAGGCAAATAGGAAATATGATGGCTTTCTTCCCGTTCTAAATTTCACACTATAAAGGGTCAAAGTCGCCAACATGTGAAAATAAATTTGAACTCAATTTGTGAAGATAACTAAAAGATAAATGCCAGTGCTTGATGCCATAACCATACTCTTGTCTTGTCGGCAAATCCATGAGCACTATTGACTTGTCCTAATTGTTCAATCCTTCTAGCATTCAGATCTAGATAGTTCAACTTTCCTCAACACCATAGCTAAGAATCTGATGTGTTGCAATGTCTTGGAATAAACAATAGTTAGGTCAGAAATTGATAGTGCTATTCAAGGTGTTAGAAATTTGGGTAACAGATAAAAGATTGAAGGAGAGAGAAGGAACAACAAGGATGTTCTCAAGAGTAAAGGAATGGGACATGGATACTAATCCTTCACAAGTAACAGATTAACAATCGAGACATGTTGAGTTGATGGACAAATAGATGTCAGATGATGAGTGTCATTTGTCATATGATCAGTAGCACTTGTATCAATAATCCATGTTCTATTCATAGTAAAATATGTACTGGACATACCTAGATTACCAATAAGGGCGACATGTGTTGTAGCTATATGAGAAATGGAGGAATCATCATCTTCGGTGGTGGCAATGGAGGCATGGTTGATCTTTTTTCGAGATTTTTTGGTAAAGCCCCACCATTCTGGGTAACCAATGATTTCATAGCAGCATTGCTTAGAGTGGCCACTCTCACCACAATGAGTAAATGTGAAGCTATTAGCTCTATTGCCTGAATTTTTTCCTTTTGATGAATGAGTATGTCCAGAACGGTTTCGAGTAGATAGAAAAACTACATTATCGAGCATAACCTTAGGCTCCTCTATAGTATGTCACTGGTTGTGATCCTTGCAGACATATGCATAACATGATTCTAGATCAAGGGGAGGATCCTTTTTTCAAAATCTCACTCCGAGCATGGTTGAATTCTGAATCCAGACCGGTTAGAAAAATCTGGACTCAAAGTCAAGTCATGGCCTTATGTAGAGAGATGATGTCGTCGACGCTCTCTTCTTGTGTTTTAGTATGAACATCAATATCACGAAATAATACAACAAGTTCATTATAGTAAGTAGAGATAAGCATCTACCATTTTAACGAATGTGAATGAGCGTCGATTCAATTCAAGCATTAGTTTCATGGATCCAGTCGTTGAGGCGATTTTGAAACGACATCCAAATTTCCATGGCTATTTGGAGGCGAATAAATGGAAATCTATCAAGGTTGGATTCATAGAGTCGATAAGCCCGACTCTTGACTCTGTGTAGATCAAACAAGCCAACTTTGGAGTAGGAGGTTTTGGAGTAGCACAGTGAGGAAACTGGACTTATTTCGTGAGCCAATGTGCATCTTCATGAGCTGCGACCATAGCAGAAAGTTTGTATCATCCAAGATGATTCCGGATGGGAAGGGGGTGTTATCGCGAGACTTTGCTTGGATAGTAACTTGAGGTTCATGGAGACGATGGTGGAGTTTTAGTTATAGTTGCAAGAGAATGGGATCAAACCTTCCTATTAGCAAAGCGTGAGGAGAATTTTCATGTAGCAAAATGTAAGTTGATGAAAAGAAATCAATTTCCCTACCATAAAATACACCAGATCTTCAAAAACCACTACAAGAAAGTGAACTTTTAGTTAGGGTCCATTTAACCAAAGTAGATCAGTGCGGCAATATGATATAGATCACGAAAATGGGTTGCAACAAGGCATGGCTATAGGGGGGCATAACTATAGGTTATAGTTACAATTTTAGTTTTGGCTCCTACTAAAGGTGGTTTGGCTTGTGGTTGAGGTCATTTTCTGGCCGCAAATAAAAGATATGACTACGAATAGGGCCATATCTTGGACGAAACTATAAGAGATGGTTATTGATGGTGCTATTTCTTGGCTGCAACTATAAGGGTGACTATGGTTGAAGCTATTTCATGGCCGTAACTATAAGGGTACTAAAAGGTGATATATAGATGGGTTGATTTGTTGGCCGCTACTATAAGGGTAGATTTATATGAGGGTTTTTCTTTTGGCTACTATTTGTTACCAGATATGGCTGGTGGAATCTTTTTGGATGTAACATAAATCTTAGACCATAAGGAGATATAATCTACTCCCACCCAAAAATTTTAGCAAATGATATACTATTTATCCACTGACTGTAGGTAACCAAACCAAAACCAAGTCAACAAAAAAGATTTAGGTGAAGTTCCATGGATTAAAAAAATAAGCCAAATCTCATATTTCAATCACAAAAAATTACATTGCTAAAACCAATTCAAAAACCATAATGGCCAGAAAGTCTAATTTGTATATATTTAAAATAAACTGAACCATAAATTTTTTTCTTCAGTCTTCCTTTCACTCAACATGAATCAACAAAATAGTATTAGCCAGAAATAGTGCATGTTCCTTAGTGTTCAACAGGTGAACTCCAATTCAAACCACCCTCTTTGGATCTAGGAGCAAGCTGGTAGTCCTGCAGAAAGAACTAGTGCAAAATGCAAGATATCAGTAATGCAGATGGAAATAGTGCATAATGATTTCTCTAAGAAAGGGATGGAAGGATTTCAAGTATGCCAGCTCTACAACATCATTATCCAGCCCATCCTACTGAAAATCAAAATAATGATAATAATAGTTCAAAACCATAGAAATACTTTTAAAATGAGATGATACTAGCATAAAACAAAAACTGCAGATAAATTCAGAACTAAAATAACAGAGAAATGGATTAAATTTTTTATGTAGCATAAAAGAATGCAAGGATTTAAGAAGGCCTCCTAAGTTTCCCACAAACTGGAATTGACAAAGTTAAATTCTACACATTAAAAACATAAAGTCCCTATAAGAAATGCCAGGACACAGTTTGCTATAAACACTGCACCATTTAATTGACACAATTATTACTAAATTTTCTCAGGCAAGAATCTTTTCAACACACCTAAACTGATAGATGGCAACACAGAAACCAGTAATCAAATAAAATTCAAGCAAGCAATGGGAATATGCTTTCTCCTTATCAATGCAGTACTTGTTATACAATTGAACTAAAGGGGAAACAACTAGCTTATGAGTTTCAAACCAAGTAGAGAATCTTTAATCATCTTCCTTAAAAAGAAGCCACTTCTGGATCCATTCTGTCACCCACTTTCTGGGAATTTTGAACTATTATACTCCTTGTTTGTTTCTTAAGAAATTGAGTGGGAAAAGGGGGAAGTTCTCTTTATTAAATTTTATACCATTGAGACTCATCTAGTTTATAAGCTTGGTTGAGATTTTGAAGCCCTGTTTTAAGTAATTGAGATAATATATATATATATATATATATATATATATATATATATATATATATATATACAAACTAATATTGGAATGCCGTTTTATTCCTTGTTCTTCATTTTCCCAACAAATTTTTTTGATTACTTAGAGAAGCTCAATTTCTTGCATCAAAAACTGATTTGATCATCTTTTTCATTCATAATTGAAGACTAAAGAATAGGAACAGAGGCTTAAGTACCTTGAGTTCATCCAAATTGCAACCCTTTATGTTGGGTTGTACTTCTCAAACCTCTATGAATACGCCGAAGAGAGGTCTGGTTCTTTGAAGCCTGATGTTCAAACTGTTGAGGGAATGGTTAAAACTATTATCACCTCATCTATGACAAGTTCCATGTTGTTCCCATTGATCTACTCAAGTTCGTCAACCATAAGATGAGCACCATTCTTTTCAAATCAATCCTACACATAGCTCATAAGTATATTGAGAAATCAAGAAACATTTGAATGTTTACATATATTGTCATAGTGTAGGTGGATGAGTTTATAGCAGTAACAAGAAAGGACTTCAAAGCATGGTTGTGCCTTGTAGAAGATATGAAACTTTATTCAGACCTGCGTGGTAGAAAGATAGTTTCACTAAGAAAATTCTTGTGGTATAATACAATAAATATTTTTGCAAGATTGAACCACAACAATGTGTAAATCTTTATCAAATATGTAAGCAAACTTGACATTTTGAATGAAAATGTTCTGTCTTTCATCATGGAAACTGAATGATGAGCGTGTCTATATCATTCCTTTAAATTGTCAATAAGCTTTTGATTTCTGAGATCTTAGAGCATGTCAATGTTTTTATTGCTTGCATACTCAACTATCTTAAGTTTCTAGGATCGATTTCACTTATCTTGGAAATTGATTGATGAGCTTGTCTATATCTTTCCTTTTCAATGTTAATAAGCTTTTGATTTCTGAGATTCTTTAAGATGTTGATATTCATGTTATAATAGCAATTTAGAGATACAATGGGCAATAATTATGAGTGAGATCAGAGATCTGTTGTGTAATCTATGATTAATCGGATAATGATGCCCACTGATAAATCACTCTCACTAGAGTCACCTTACAGGCATGGGTGCATGCAAAGATATAAAAAATTTACTAAAACCATTGCAAAGATCCTAGGATCCCATCAAGCAAATACCATGATCACCCTCTCTAAGACTTTTCAACTAGCTAGAAATTTTCATTATTAATACTCATTTGACTTCAATGAATAGACCAATGAAATGATGCTGGGAATTTTCATATTTGTACCTTTGATTACTTTCTAGGAAGGAGGGACCCTATGTTTTTCTTTCTCGTGGAGGCAGTTGAGTAAATCTTGATGTCTCAACTTTGTGGAAGGGACAGAAAATTCGTATAAGAGATTCACTATAATATTAATGTATGACTATACATAACTTTTAATATTTTTATTCCTCTATCAAATAAATAGTTATTATTACTGGACTGAAGAGACATTTCCTCATCAAACAGGAGACTGAACTAGTGAATTATTTTTCCAACAAAAGACGCTCTTGTCCAAAGACGATTTCTCGGCTTGGACAACTTCTTACCTAGCCAAACCTACCCTACTTTTTCATATCACTCTTAATAACACATTTATGGTTATTTTAATTTATCATAAGTGTAAAAAGGGCTCTGCATGTCTTTTTATTGATAATGTTCTTCTTGGGATTTATATGTTGTATAGATCATTGACCATAATGAAACTTTTTAGTTCCAATTTTTGTTGTATTGATCCTTTTGGAATAAAGAACTGCCTTAGAGAATATAGACCAAATTTCCCAATCAAAATTCTTATTTAAGCATTGATAACAACATTCAGTCCAAGAAAAACTTGTTCCAAAAAAATAATATTGCCTAACTCTACAAATAAGTACTATCAATGGTTTCTACAAGCAATTAAGGTTTTTGCCGCCATAGTTTCTACCAGAAACTATGGTGAACCATGTAGAAGCTCAGTAGAAGCTTTATGGCATGCTCAGTTTCATGGTGGATTTGTTTGTGGGGTTCAGTCTAGGTTAAAGCCAATTGCATTGCAGAAGTAGCTAGAAGAACTATACTTTCTTTCTAGGAAATTAATGGAAACAGTTCAGTGGAAGAAGTCAATAAAGAAAAGAAGATGGAATTTGAATTTAGGATGTTTAGGTTTCTCTAAGCTGAATGAAGACCCTAGAAAAATATTCTTTGAAACCAAATGTAGTTAGGCATACTAAAATAAGAAATTCAGCCACACACAGGTTGTAATCAATTCAAAAACTTGGCACATACAAGGGCAAATATTAGTTGGCATATTTATAATGACTATCCATGAATATTATGGTCCAGACTAATTTCCAATGTCTTGAGAAAGCTTACTTTTATGCTTATATCAATTGTACGCCTTGCCTTCCAGGTTTCCGACCTTGAAGACTCATCCTTCTAATTCAGCTAGAAAGGAACATCATCCCCTACGAGTGAATTAGTCCTATCCTCAAAACATAGGCACTCTACTGTACTCCCATATTATATTCAACGTGCCAGTCTTAAGATACGCACTGACTATGGGGGATTGGGTTCAAGTGAAGTCAAGACAAGGCCACAATTCTATCTATATCAAAACAAAATCATTTACCCCATAAAGATTTTTATTGTGCTTAATGCTTTACAGTTATGCAACAGTGGCACATTTGAATGCAACATATATGGAAAAAAAATACTAGAAAATATAAACATACAGACAATCGCTTTCAACCATTATGTATTCTAAAAGTGGCCCTCCCTGTAACACCCCAAATTATACTTTGACAGTTTTATAACATGTTGAGGGTGTAATACAAGTTAAAATTTAAAGTTTTCAAGAATAAAAATGCTAAAATTAAATAAGAAAAACCCGTAATTTATCTAAGGGTCAAGGGTAAATTAGTAATTTACCAACTAAGGACCCAAATGTCATAAGATCATAAGACTATATGCCCAATTAGAATATGTGAGAAAAGAATGTGTAAATGAAAGGGAATAGAAGGACTTAAATGCAAAAAAGGATAATAAATCACAAAAGCCATTTGCCAAACATGGCCTTAGCCATGTAAGTGGATAAGACCACATTTGGTCTTGCAATTTGGGCAATTGTCCCATTTGAGCTAGGTCACGTTTGAGAGAGAAGAGGAAGAAGAAGAGGAAGAAGAAGGAGAAGCCTTTAAGGTATGGATACTAGTTTGAATCCTTGTCTATGTAAGGATTTGTATGGATATTTGATGGAATTGTGTTTAGGTTTGGGTTTTTCCTATTTGGTTAGGAATTCTCCTACCTCCAACAATGAAGTTGATTGGTTTAGTTCAGTTTTGGGGGTTTCTCTAAGTTGTTATATGTTTGTTTGGTTTGATTGTGGTCCTCAATGGAGGAAAAATTTGTATAGAGAAAATGATGAGTTTTAGAGGAGATGCTGTCCGTTTTTTTTAAAACCCATGTTTTTGTTTTGGCCATAACTTGGTCATCACTCATCCAAATTGAGTGATTCAAAATTATGGGTAAACTAGACTTCTAGGAGAAAACATCTCCTGGTAATAGGTGTATGCAAATTTGGACCCCATTACTCCTAGAAATTCGTCAAATGGGAGATAGGTTGCATGATATAGCTGGTTCTATTTTGGTTCTGTTTTGACATTAGAGTGATCCTGGTTGTTTAGTCCATAACTTGGCCATCAATCATCCAAATTGAGTGATTCAAAATTATGGGTAAACTAGACTTCTAGGACAACAATCTCTCCTTGAAATAGGTGTATTCAAATTTGGATCCCATTGCACCCAAAAATTCGTCAAAGGGGAGCTAGGTTGCATGATATAGCTGGAGATATGTATTGAAAATGAAATAAAAATGGATTGTCTGCTTAGAACATGGTAGGGGGATAGATGGGCATGCCTATTAGGGATAAAAGTCTGCAACATACTGATCAGTTGACCTCGTTAGATTCATTACAGCACCTTCGGGTCCTTATAACTCGTACAATGATAATAGCGCCTTCAGGCCTTTATAGTTCATTGTCTCGTACAATGATAACAGCACCTTCGGGTCCTTATAGTTTCCCGTATCCACTTCTAAGGTATATGCAGGCATGAAACATAAAAACAAATGACAAGAATATGAAAATGATTTCAATATGATAAATGACGTGATATGAAATGATATGAGAAGCATAGCACTACTATGTGATGACAAGTACACTGTGACAAGAACAAGAAGCAAAGTGTAAAATGACACAAAATGTATATGAACGATGACAAGAAATAAAATAGGATTTGATAAGTATGAGATATGTATAAGCATGTGTAAATGATATGTATGAAATATGTATAAGCATGTGTATAAGTATATGTATGTTAGATGTATATGCATGTGTCTAAAGTGTGATGATCATGTGTGGGATTAGATCCACGAGTATTATTCCCACAAAGCTATAAACAGCACGGGTGTTTATCAGGTGTAGATGCAGAAGAGGAAATAGAGACCGGGATAATCCGTCGGCAATCAAGGTTATGACACTAAGTTCCCATTGAGGACCTTTTGGTCTTTTTGTATATGTCTTTGTTTTGTAAGCGATGTAAAAGTTTGCATATGTTGAACACTCTCATTTATGGGTTTTAAATATATTTTGTGTCCATACTGTATAGAATATATATTTGAGTTAAATGTTTAACAGTATATGAATGAACAAGTTCATAGTAAATAGGAAAAAAAATAAAAAAAATAAAAAAATAATAAGACACCCTCGTCTGACAGTAAGTGCCGGGTTGGGGGCGTCACAAGTTAGTGGTATCAGAGCTAAGTTTAGGCATTTATGGAAAAGCCTAGGTTTAAGCGATTCTAGATAGATTATAAGATTGAAAATCATGTGTTTAGTAATGTGTTGGCCTGATGTGGATGTCCTTGTGTTTTGTATAGATGGATTGTCCTCCAAATCCCGCTGAAGAAGTAGTTAAGAGTGTTAACCCTGGAGATAAGGGATCACCTGCTTCGGACCCTTCTGAATCTGTCAGAAGCGAGAGTCATGCCCCAACTGAGCCAAATGAAGCTTTGCTAAGGATATCTCAGGACATGAGTTGGGTATTAGAAAGATTGGCAGCTCCGAAAGCCCCGATAGACATGGTAAGAAGACATGGGGCTGAGGAATTCCATTGGACAAACATGGAAGAGTCTGATAAAGTGGAATTCTGGTTAGAAAAGTTACAAAGAATATTGGAAGAAGTTAAATGCCCTCCGTCAGTATCATGTGCAGTCTCACTGTTGCAGGGTGAGGCATACGATTGGTGGAAAATTTAGTGTTGATAAGTCGAGTTCCAAATCCCGTGACTTAGGAGTTCTTTTTGTCGAGTTCGGGGCAAAGTACATTAGAAGATGTATGGGGAGTCGAATGGGAAAAACGGTCACGAATTTGAAGCAAAAGGAACATCGGTCTGAATATGAGAAAGAAATTCAATCATCTAGAAGCCTTAGTATGCACCAAAATTAAGGTCTTATCGAGCCATTTCGATTGTAAAGCGATTGAGGATGGAATGCATGATTCCATCGAGATATTCCAATGCTGACTTCTCTCTAACGGTGAATTTCTATCAGTTGGTCATTTGCAATGAAAGTAGAGAGACTTGAAGCAGGCAGCAAGAAATATCTCGAAGAAGTTTTCTAGAGGAGCTTAGGTCTCCCTCGAGGAAAAAAAGCTAGGGGAGTCTCCAACTCAATCGGAATACGGTTCAGCTACGAGGTAGAAGACAAGGGTCCGATATAGCACTGGTTCGTAGAGTGCTTGGTTAGACGAGGAAATCCCAAAGTGCCCTCATTGCCATGAAGGCATTTGGGTGTTTGCGAGGTTATTGACGGGAGGTGTTTAGGTGTGACGATCGTTTGATAGCCGCGATGTCCCGAGTTAGGGATAATGAAGTGCGCAAGAAAGTGGCGGAGGAAAATCGGTTACACTAGCCGATGAGAGATCGAGGTGGGGTGAGGTGGCGGGTCGGCATAGAGGATGAGGAGTCACAATCTACGAGATAGTGGATCGTCCTATCACACTATAAGCAGCAACCGACGTATCTTTATAAAGGCTCGTGAGGATCAGGATGCTCCAGAGGTTATAGTTGGTATATTTTCTCTTTATGATATTGAGATGCATGCATTGATTGATCCTGGATCCACTCATTTGTATGTATGCATTGAACATGTATTTGATAAGATACCAGTAGTGGAACAGTTAGCATATGACATGCATGTGACCAGTCCATTAGGGCATAGTGTTAGCGTGAATAGCCCAAGCAAGAGAGTTTCTTGATGATTTTAGAACCTTTACCATTCGAGTTTAGCGATTAAAGAATCGATTGGTTGTCTAAACAGAGCCATCGTTGATTGTGGTCAGGCGGTAGTGTTGAGATGCTACGACCGGTCCCGAGGTGATAGTACGAGGCATTAGATCGGCCTTGATGTCGATGTGATCTCTCTATCTGGTAGGAGACTTATGAGGAAAGGCTGTGAGACATTCTTGGCCTTGATACTTGACTCTAAGAGAGGTCAAGTTGATGTGGAAAAGATTCCAATAGCACGGGAATTTTTAGATATACTCCCTAAAGAGTTACTAGGTATTCCCCTTGAGAGGGAGGTGGACTTATCCATAGAGATTGTACCAGGAATAGCCCCTATATCTAGGGCACCATACAAGATGGCTCCAACGGAGTTGAAAGAGTTAAAGAGTCAATTACAAGAGCTTATGGATAAAGGATTTATCCGACCTAGTGTTTCGCCTTGGGGTGCACCTATTTTATTCGTGAAAAAGAAAGATGGCACTCTACGAATGTGCATTGATTATCGGCAAATCAATAAGGTGACAGTGAAAAATAGGTACCTATTGCTGAGAATTAAAGATCTTTTTTATCAGTTAAAGGAAGTGGGTGTCTTTTCGAAGATAGACCTATGATCAGGGTATTGTCAACTAAGAGTGAAAGATGTCGATGTGCCGAAGACTGCATTTAGAACTTGATATGGCCATTATGAGTTTTTGGTAATGCCATTTGGGTTGACTAATGCAGAGCCCAGCATTCATGGATTTAATGACTAGAGTGTCGATACATGTGGATCGATTTGTTATGGTATTTTTCGATGACATCCTAGTGTATTCTAAGGATGCATAAGAACATGAACAACATCTAAGAATAGTCATGGAGACGTTAAGAGAGAAGAAGCTATATGCTAAACTCAGCAAATGTGACTTTTGGCTAAAGAAAGTTTCCTTCCTAAGTCATATTGTGTTAGCCGAGGGTATAAGAGTGGACCCTATAAAGATTGAGGCCATTGTAAATTGGAAACCACCTCGAAATGTAACCGAGGTGAGAAGTTTCTTGTGCTTAGCAGGATATTATAGAAGATTTGTGAAAGGATTATCTGTCATAGATTCTCTGCTCACCAAATTACTCAGGAAAGGATTAAAGTTTGAGTGGACATATAAATGTCAGAATAGTTTTGAATAGTTGAATGAAATGTTGGTTGAAGCACTAGTATTGACTCAACCTACCTCAAGAAAAGAATATACCATATAGTGAAGGCTTCATGCATTGGTTTAGGATGTGTGTTAATGCGAGATGGAAAAGTAGTGTAAAAAAATCAAGAGAGAGAGAGGCAGTTGAAGCCATATGAACAAAGTTATCCCATTCATGACCTAGAGTTGGCTGCGTTAGTGTTTGCTTTGAAAATATGGCGACACTACTTATATGGGGAAAAGTGTAGAATTTACACAGATCACAAGAATCTCAAGTACCTGTATTTCGAGAGAAGAATTAAATTTGAGAGACGGAGGTGGTTAAATTATTCAAAGATTATGGCTTGTATAATAGATTACCACCAGGAAAAGCTAATGTGGTAGCCGGATACTTTAAGTAGAAAGAGCGATTAACAGCGATGTCACTTCAACACAATGAATGGAGAATAGCCGAGATGATGGAGTATATTGGCTCAGGCTAACAAATATGACCTAGTTTTAAAGACAAATGATGATAAGTGCGTAGAAAAATGATGTAGAGTTACATAAAAAGGTACAGATGGTCAGAGATGGTGATAAGACTGATTTTTTAGTAAAAGAAGTAGGAAGTTTGTATTTCCAAAACAGATTATGTGTGCCAGATGATAACAAGCTAAAGAAAAAGTTGTTATTTGAAGCTCATAATATGGTATTTACCATGCATCCAGGAGGTAATAAGATGTACTAGGATTTGAAACAAAATTATTGGTGGAAAGGAATGAAAGAGATGTGACCCAGTACGTGTCTAAGTGTTTGGCGTGTCGATTAAGTCAAAGCTGAAACGAGTTCACGGGTCTATTGAATCCCCTTCCAATTCTTCAATGGAAGTGGGATAACGTACCATGGATTTTGTGTTAGGTTTCTATACCTGATGAAACATGAATATGTTTGGGTGATTGTTGATAAGCTCACAAATTCGGCTTATTTTATACCGGTCAGGATGGACTATTCTATGGATCGACTAGCTAAGCTGTACGTGAAAGAGATTGTACGATTGCATGGTGTAGCGTTATCTATTGTGTCAGATAGAGATCCTCGTTTTATCGAGTTGGAAGGAAACTTCTATTCGACCTTAGGTACTAGGCTGAATTTCAGTCCAGCATTCCATCTGCAGACAGATGAACAGTCAGAGAGATTGATTCAAGTACTCGAAGACATGCTTTGAGGTTGTGTCATGGAATTTCCTAAAAGTTGGGATAGGTATTCCATTGATGGAATTTGCCTATAACAATAGTTATCAAGTAAGTATTGGCATGCACCGTACAAAACTTTATATGGTCAAAGATGTAGAACTCCGGTATCTTGGACAGAGTTGAATGAGCATAAGGTGATTGGTCCAGATATAGTAAAAGATATAGAAGAGAAAGTACAAGTTATTAAGCAAATGTTAGGCGACTAGTGATCGCCGAAATTCATATGGAATTTAAGAGGAGAGATATTGAATATAAAAGTGGAACAAGGTCTTCTTAAAAATATCGTCGTGAAGTAAAATTCACAGTTTTGGTAAGAAAGGCAAGAGATTAAATTCAGGGTTCCATAGGGCCGTATGAGATTTTAGGCAATTAGCCCGGTGGCTTATCATTTGGCACTCCCTCTGGGGATTGACAATTGCATCATGTGTTTGTGTTTATGCTTTGGAGATACCGCTCGATTAGATTGGCACATACTACTAGTACAAGATGTACAAGTCTTGTGATTTTCATATGATGAGAGGCGAAAGGCTAGTTTGACCGAGAGGTGAAACAATTTTGAATAAGAAATCTGGGTTAGTGAAAGTGCTCTGGCAACACCATGGCAAGGAAGAAGCTACTTGGGAGCTAGAAGCAACTATGAGAGCACAGTATCCGCAACTCTTCACTCCAGGTAATAATTTCGAGGACGAAATTCCTTTAAGGAGGGGAGAGTTGTAACACCCCAAATTATACCTTGACAGTTTTATAACATGTTGAGGATGTAATACAAGTTAAAAGTTAAATTTTTCAGGAATATTAATGTTAAAAATAAAATAAGCAAAACCCTGAATTTATCTAAGGGTGAATTAGTAATTTACCAACTAAGGACCCAAATGTCATAAGATCATAAGACTATATGCCCAATTAGAATATGTGAGAAAGGAATGTGTAAATGAAAGGGAATAGGAGGACTTAAGTGCAAAAATGGGTAATAAATCACAAAAGCCATTTCCGACATGGCATGAACGGTGTGTAAGTTAATCAGACCACATTTGGTCTTGCGGTTTGGAGCAATAGTCCCATTTGAGCTAGGTCATGTTTGAAGGAAAGGAGAAGAGAGATGAGGAAGAAGAAGAAGAGGAAGAAGAAGGGAGGAAGCCTTTAGGTATGGACTAGTTTGAATCCTTGTCTATGTAAGGATTTGTATGGATATTTGATGGAATTGTGTTTAGGTTTGGGTTTTTCCTATTTGTTGGTTAGGAATTCTTCTACCTCCAACAATGAAGTTGATTGGTTTAGTTTAGTTTTGGGGGTTGTTCTAAGTTGTTATATGTTTGTTTGGTTTGATTGTGGTCCTCAATGGAGGAAAAATTTGTATAGAGAAAATAATGGGTTTTAGGAATCTTTGTGGAGATGCTGTCCGTTTTTTTTAAAACCCATGTTTTTGTTTTGGCCATAACTTGGCCATCACTCATCCAAATTGAGTGATTCAAAATGATGGGTAAACTAGACTTCTAGGACAACAAATCTCCTTGAAATATGTGTATTCAAATTTGGACCCCATTGCACCCAGAAATTCGTCAAAGGGGAGCTAGGTTGCATGATATAGGCCCAGTTTATTTTGGATTACATTTTGACATTAGAGTGGTCCTGGTTGTTTAGGCCATAACTTAGCCATCACTCATCAAAATTGAGTGATTCAAAATTAAGGGTAAACTAGACTTCTAGGATAACAAATCTCCTTGAAATAGGTGTCTTCAAATTTGGAGCCCAGTGAACCCATCAAAATTTAATACAAGGGCCTTTCTGTTTGTAAGAAATATTTGATAGTAACGGAAATACATGAAAATGCAAAAGATAAGAGTAAATGATAGTAAATGCCGCATATGATTACCGAATAACAATAGTTATTGAGGATATGAATAATATCTTAAAAATGAAATAAAAAATAGATTGTATGCTTAGGAGGAGCTTGGTAGGGATAGATGGGTTTTCCTATTAGGGATAAAAGTTTGTAGCATACTGATCATTTGGCTAGATTAGGAGTCGGCTGCAGCACCTTCGGGTCCTTATAGGGTCATTGTCTGTGTGTGCAGTGCCTTCAAGCCCATATAGTTCATTATCTCGTCTGATAATCGCGGCACCTTCGGTCGCCTCAGTTTCAAGTATCCTTCTACAGATATATGCGGGCATGAAACATAAAAACAAATGACAAGAATATGCAAATGATTTCAATATGATAAATGACATGATATGAAATGTTATGAGAAGCATAACACTGCTATGTGATGACAAGTACACTGTGATAAGAACAAGAAGCAAAGTGTAAAATGACACAAAATGTATATGAACGATGATAAAAAATAAAACATGATATGATAAGTAAATATGAGATATGTATAAGCATGTGTATAAGTATATGATATGTTAGATGTATATGCATGTGTTTAAACTGTGATGATCCTTATTTGGGATTAGATCCCACTTGATATTTTCCCACTAAGTTATAAACATGGGTGTTTCATCGGAGTGTAGGTGAGAAGAAGGAAATATAAGCTAGGGCCAGTTAGCATCAGCAATCGAGGTCGTGCAATACTAAGTATTTGCAGAGGACCTTTTTGGTCTATTTTGTATATGTCTTTGTTTTGTAAACGATGTAAAGTTTGTATATGTTGAACAACTCGTTTATGGAGTTTGAATATATTTTAATTATTTCTTCTGAGAATGCTTGAGTTAAATGTTTAGCAATTATATGAATGGACAAGTTTATAGTAAACATGAAAAAAATAAAAATAAAATAAATAAATAAATAATAAGACACCCTCGCCTGACCCAGTTGTCGGGTTGGGGGCGTCACACTCCCACCTGCTCTGTTGTTGTTTGATTAAGACAGTGCACACTACTTTGATCATTAATTTTAATTGAAAAAGAATCCATGAAAAATTGTTGACTATAGAGACAAGCGTGAATTGTTTGATTAGTTGTGCTAGTAATAAACCTTAAGTAAATGAGTACATGCATAATTGGTAAAACAAAAGAACAGGCAGGATGAAAACAAAAGTTAACAACACTGATAAAGATTTTTAACTCTTAATTTTAATTTCAATTTAAAAAGAGCAAAGAAACAGTTAACATTTTTTCCTAGTCAAAATTCTATAGGTGAATCTCAGATGACCATATGTATGTGTGTGTCGAATGCCTTTTCTTGGATTCTCTCATGGATCTCAAATACCCAAATAAGAGATGGTGTATGCTATTTTCATTCATCCTAAATTGCACAGACCAGAAGAAGCTACAGGTAGGTTATGAGAATTATGCCTACTATAGCCAACAAGAGAGGAAATAAAGAAAAAGCATGAAGTAATATTTTCATATTGATGGGACCATATGCTTGAAGATGTATAGGAATTTCTTTTATAGTTGTGTTTCACTTTTCTCAAAGTTTGTGCTCACTTAGAATAGAAGTAACAGACATTTAGATGTAAAACTGATTAGAATTCAAATAACCATAGAGAGTATAGAAAAAAAAACATGCATATTAAGCATTTCCCCTTTTCATCATTCATACAGTATATATATCTAATATTAACCAGATACAGGGCCTACCAGATCCAACAGCTAGCACTTCCTAGGTCTAGTAACTAACAACATGTATGTCATTCCCATTCACATACAATGATGCTTCTACTGAAATATCATTGACTTGTTGTTTTCATATTAAGTAGAAAGAGCCAAAGAAAATGTACTGACAAAAGGGACTGATATCATACGATTGAAGGCCTAATGATAAGGTCAAGACAGGAAAGTAGAGAGAAATGTGAATAACTTGTGATTCCATAAGTAATATGGCTCTCAAATTCACCAAATCCAAGCCATCAACACTACAACCACATCCCCCTACCTTGGCTGCTAGAGCTTGCTTCATTCAATAGCTAGTGGCAACAACATTAACAAGCGCCCAGCTTCCTCAGTCCCAAGCCCATTGGCCAATTGAGAGAACCTTTTACAGTTCTAGAAAGAATTGCAGAACAGGGGCAGTAGAGAAAATAAAGAGCTTTCACAAAAAATAATGAATATAATGACTTCAAAGATGGTTAAAACCATCCTTAAAACAATACACAAAAGAATAAAAGAGAAAACATTATAGGCTAGCAATAACCAAAAAGATAATACCACAACAATTTGATCTGAGTTTGACATGAAGTTTACAATTATTAGACAAATAATTGGAAGACAAAAATAGTATGGAATTGCCTAATTGTTTAGTGTGTTAAGAACTATAACAATTTAACACAGTAAACAATTGCATAATGGCAAGTACATCTATGCTTGATTGTACAGTGTTTAGCCTATGCTTCATGATTCGTTTTTCCCTATGAAAAAACCATGAGTAAGTGCCAAATTAGAGCAACCGAACTTCAATTCAAATCAAAACTTAAAAACTTCAAAGTTCTATTTGGCAATCCATCTTCAAATCCAAATCCAAATCCATCTTTAAAACTTCAAAACAAATAAGAAAACTATTTTGAAAAGAAAAAATTCAATGGTTTCAAGATTTTCAATAAAAAAAAAAAATACATCTCTAAGGAAATTTTAAGACTATCAGATTGTCAACCATTTCAATAATTTTGAGGATGTTTCCTAAATACAGGTCTTTATCCAACGACTTAAAAAAAAGAAAAAAAGAAAAAAAAAAGAGATAGGAAATAGAGGGAATAAAAAGAACTAGAAACCTACACTCCGCCGTCAGTCATATCCTCCTCCACATAAACTTGTGCTTCCATGTCGTAACCAAACCTATTCACAAAAACCATGGTCCAATCATCATCCATTAGGAAAATTTCATCCAAACAATTAAAAACTGAGATAAATTCAATAGTTCGGGATGTTCAATGAGAAAATTAAAAAAAATAAAGGGAAAGGGGAGAAAAAGAATATAGGTGCTAAAGGGAGAATAAAAATAAACTTAGCGCAACGTTTTAGGGCTTTCGGAGCTAGACTAGAAAAGAGTTCAATTAGCTATTGAGGGCCACGAAAACGATGTCCAACCCAATAAACCTAGCTCAATAGGGATGTCTATGATAGGGGCTCGACAAAACCCGAGTCAATAAGGTTGTCTATGGTAGCAACCAATAATACTGATGAGTCCAAAACTCATTGAATTTTAAGTCCATTTTTCTTATTTTTATTACAATATAATTGCTTGTTTTTATGCAAAAATATGTACTATTTACCAAATTTATATTTTGCAGAAATTTATAGCAGAAATGAAAATTCCGGCAAGTCGAGGTAGAAAGCGGTTCAATGGCGAGAGTGAGGGTCGCGACAGAGAATCGAGGTCGAGACCAGAAGTCATATTGTACTAAGTGAAAAGCTGTTGCGACAAAAGAAAAGCCGCTGAGACAGAAAAATAGCTTCAAGGAAGGATTTCATGTCGCAACACCATTTTGAGGTCGCGACACCAAAGGAAGACAACAACGGTTTACCTTGAGATAATTTGAGGATTCTGATAAGGTATAAGTTGAAGACTCCAATCGAGGTCGCGACCAGGTATTCATGTCGCGACTACATTGAATGCAACTGGGACTAGAGCTTAGGCAAGAAGAGCAACAACTCAGGTCATGACATCGAATCGAGGTCGCGACCAGAAACAAAAGCTGAATTGAGAAAAACTGTTGCAACTAAGGGTTGAGGTTGCGACCAGGTGGAAGGAAAAGGACATTCAGTGAGGTCACGACCCAACTTTCATGTCGCGACGTAAAAAGGAGCTGAATAGTTGAGACCTATTGCAACTAAGTTTTAGCAACTACAACGAGAGAAAGACATAAAGGATTTCATGTCGAGCATAGTTTTGATGTGCGCGACCTTCCCAGAATCGAAAGGTGAATGGAAACTGTTGTGACTAAGAAATGATGTTGCGACTAGATAGAAAGAAAGAATGGTCGTGACAAACTTTTGAGGTCGTGGCTTGGGCATTGCAGGACAAAACTACTTGGTCGCGACTATGCCCACATCGACGATAAAACCAAGCGGGACCCGACCAATTTGAAGTCGCTTTGAAAGAGGAATTGTGACCAAGAATCGGTGGGTGACAACGAGTAAATTCGGGACAACAATTTGAGTCACAACCGCAAGGGGCTATGCGAGTAGCAAGCAAGACAACGGTCGCGACATGGGCGAGGTCGTGACCTGGTTTATTGAGGAGGCGAGAAAAACATTGTTCTGACAAAGATCAAATGGCTGTGAGGTGATGTCGTGACTAGAAATTGAGTCGACATATATTTCAGCACATGGAAAAGAGCAGGTCAGGTCACGACCTTGAGTGTGGTCATAGCGGCAAGCTGCTGAAACCAATCGCCTTTGAAGAAGCTAAAACCAAGCAAAACAGAGGCTCCCAATAGAAAGAGGTCGCAACATGGAATTGAGGTCGCGACATGGAATGCAGCAAAAGCAGAAAGAGCCAGGTCGTGACATCAATTTGAGGTTGCGACACCAATTCCTGGAAACAAGAAAAGGGTGGTTGCAACTAGAGTTCTCACTGTAGACAACTAACATGGTCGCAACTAGTTATTCATGTCGCTACCATTAATCAATTGCAACTGAAGAAACAAGTCGCAACAGAAAACAGCAGGTCACGACTCAACAATTGTAAGAACATAGTGAAGGAAGGTTGCGACCAGTTTCTTGAGGTCACAACATACTTAACAGATCCAGAACATAAGTGATGTCGAGACAAGCTTCTTAGGTCGCGACATCAACCGGTAGATGGGCGATAATTTTAGAAATCCTTTGAGAAGCCTTGGAATCAAACCCAAATTTTTTGAATTTATAAATAGGCTTTTACAGAATTTTATTAAGCCGACTTCCATTTCTGAAACCTAGAACTGGGAAGACGAGAAGGACTCACTGTATATTTTTAGAATAGATTTTCTTTTCTTTTCTTTTCTTTTCTTTGCTTTTCTTTTTCTGGATCTGGACCAGTGATCTATGTAGAAGTGACGAAGCTGGATTTAATCCTTGATTTTCTTTTACAATTATTACCTGAAATTGTTTCTTCTCAATTCATTGCAATTACAATGGGTGTACTTGATCAATGCTTCATTGTCGATTGGATGTAGTACTTTAGAACGCAGCTTCACTATATTGGATTTATTGTTAGCTATAGTCTTTCCTGTATAATTTAGAGAGAAGTAACTGGGTTGCAATTTATTTGATTGGTATTGTTATTGAATCGACTTGTTCCTAATAGTAGTATCGAATACCCTTCCAAGGTGTTATCCTGCTCTGATTTTCAGGGAACCCTCTGAGTGACATAGAGATGGAGATTCCTGAGAGTTTGGAACATTCACTTGGTGGGTATGTTAGACTACCATTTATGAACTATTGAGCTCTAAAAGTTCACTTAGATAAATTCTCATTTCACTCATAATTGATGTGGAGAAGTATTTGTAATTTAAATAATTAAATTTCACCTTAATCATTAGAGCTCGACCGTGTTAGTGAAAGGATCTCTAATCAAGGGAAGGGAAAGAGCCACTACATTTAAAGGATGAGTCATCAATTAGGATGAGTCATCAACAACCCTGACTTGGGAAGCAAGAAATCTGCAGTCTCAAGAAATGGGTATGAAGTATTGAGAAAGAAAAATCCAGATCTTGCAAAAGGGTGTAAAATACAAGTAGCTGGTTATACCCTTGTCTTTGAGAGAAGCAGGGACCTCTAGTCAGTGAAATATGGAGAAATCAGCGCATTGTGGCATCTTGGACAAATCCACATCCGACATCGAGCAGGTAACAATGCAATTTAGTGCGAGTGGCTATTTCCACGAGTATTTCACTTTCCATAGTGTTCATTTCTCACGAAGGAAGCTGGTCGGCCTAGTATTTTTGTTCTTCATTTCATTTGTTATATTTCAACTTTCTTTTACATTTAGGTGTATCCTCTAGGACAATTATTTTCTAGATCAGTTTATAACTATCAATTTGAGGTTCAAATAGTATGGATCTTGAGTAGTTGGGGTAGTTGATTTCCAATTCTTGTCAATCTCTGTGGGAATGATATCTGGACTTACATCCATTTTTACTTCTTGTATGATTTTATTGCACTTCTGAGTGTCATAGACTAAACCATTTATAATCCAGGCAAGAAAAATTAATTTATTCATTTTTTAGAAACTCGTTCAATTTGACATGAATTCTGAAAATTGTAAGACTCTTGTATAAATGTTAAGTTGAGGGGTTTAGTCTATATATAACAAAAGGCAAACAAGTTTTAATGCGTCGTTGTCGGGGATTGAAAGGATTGAATTAATCAATATTCTGACAAAAGAGGGAAATGCTAATTTGGACATTTTTCTTTATTTTGTAAAAGAAAAGACAAAAACAGTTTTGACAAGCAGTAGCTTTATAAGCTACTGATCTTTTAGAAAGCCCAATTGAAAATATTTCTAGTTCCACTGATTCCATTAATCTAAGTGTATTTCAATTTCAGGAGGTTCTTTAATGAACAGGAAGCCAAACTCAAACCTATTCCTTGTAGATACTGAGTTGGAAAGAACACTAAGGAGCTTTAGGAAAATCATGGTCACGAAAAAAAGCAACCATGGCGGATAGAAGAATTCATCAGACAGGTTGAGGCAGGCAATGACAGAAAGCCTCTAATGCAAGATACAATGGAGGATTTCTAGAGACCTGTCATCCAAGCAAAATACTCACCAATCAAACAGCCTGCTGTAGAGGCTAATAATTCATTTGAAACCCATTTTAATCAGTGAATGCAATGATCGGTTTACTAGCCATCCAGCAGAGACCTAATGAGCACACAGGTAGATTCCTTAGGATGAGCAGATCGAGCGAGCGGTGTGAAATTTAGAGGTGATAAAGCTGCGTCTTTCCCTTTTTCATTAAGAGACATTGCGGCCACTTGGTATGAGTCATTACCATATAGCTCAGTTGATACCTGGGAAGAGTTGGTGTAATCATACCTAGGCAGATTTTTTCCCCCATTCCTCACGTCTAAAAGAAGAAGGGAAATCATAGTGTTTCAACAAGGGGAGGATGAGAGGTTGTACCTTTGCTGGGAAGGTACAAGAATTTCACGAAGAGGTGCCACATGCATAGCGAGATGCGAGACCCAAATGGATATGGTCTGCCACTCTACGAATGATGCTTCTAAGGGTATCATAGTGCTTCTTCTTTATTGGGGAGAATTATTTGATAAGAAAAGTGCAGAGGAGGCAAGGGATTTGATAGAAGAGCTAGCCAAATGCAACATGAAGGCTCCATTTGAATCTTCAGGGAGCAACAACAGAGCAAGAGAAGTAGGATCATTGAGCTAAATAACATGACTGCCATGGAAGCAAAACTAGATGCGATAATGCATAGGATGGATAAACAGGAGAGAAAACTGCACTCTACTCATGAAATTGGAGCAGTGGAAAGAGATGCGATAAGAAGAAGTGCTGATGGACCAACTGATGAGGATCCCTATGTAGTTGAGGAGGCTAAGTACCTGAATGAACCAAGAAGATATCATTTCAAGCCAAATCCCAACTTGCCCACACATTACAATCCAGCACTAAGGAACCATGAGAACTTCTCATATGGTGGGGAGCATCTGAGGCCCCAGAACATGGGCAAATCTCTAACAGAAATTCTTGACCACCAAGGTTACGGCCGGCGACAACGGGAGAAAATAGGAAATGAATGTCAGAGGGGCGAAAGAAGGACCCAGCACTTTGAGGAGCGAGATCACTGCGGTTCATGGGGGATAACGAGAACATTAAACCTCCATGAACGAAACTAGATTGAGTTGGAAGCTTTCAAATCAGTAAGCAGATTTTGAACCATCTGAGTGCTTCACTCAAAAAATTTGGAAACAGGTTGGGCAGTTGGCCTTGACCACAACGAAGAGACGAATGCATTCCTAGTGATACTAAAATCCAAGGGCCATTATAGCGGAGTCGGTGAGAAGTGGGAAAGAAGTGGCGATGCTTGTGAAGCCAGGAAGAAAGAAGGCGGTCGAGAAGAAGATAAGGTAAGCGGAAGAGAGGATGAAAAGATTATGTCGAGGAGAGGATTTACAGAAACGAGAGAAGTCGATGCAAAGCGAGCGACTGAGAAAGGCTGTGACGAAATAGAAGGAGAAGGTTAGAGCACCACTGCTGGTCCATTCTCAGAAACAGAAAGCGAAGAAGGCGATTCTCCAAATTCGCGGAAGTTCAGAAAATGAAATCAATCTTCTTTGAGTAATCCAACCAAATGCTAAATTATGCAAAATTTTGGAAGGAAATACGAGCAAGAAGGAGAGATTTATATAAGGAAGAATAATGAACCAACACTTTACTTGATGGAGTTATCTGAAGAATCTACATTAAACAAAAATGAAGGACCAGGCGGCTTCACCAATTCTGCTCAATAGAAATGTGAGTTGAAGACCTTATGTGACTGAGGACTGTATCAGCCAGTGCCTGCTCAGTGTGCGGGGTGGTTGGGGGAACTAACCCGGCAGCAATTTTATTCTGAGATGGTTGATAGATCGCCGAAAGCCGGCTTAGAAGGTGTTCTTTGAAGGTGGTTTTATCAAAGGTGGAAGTTATCTTCCTTGTATGCTGGTTTTAAATGGAAGAACAGCCCAGTCGCTGACAAGACCATTATTGCTGGCGGCAGGCTGCGCCCAGTTGATGTGCAAAGGGTGACTCAACGCAGGGGCGAGATGGCGATTACGCTAATCTAACAAAACGACCCAATCACATTATTGATCACGGTGTAATGTTGTGATCTTTGATGGTCTGTCAGTTTACGACGATCTCGGGTTGCATGTCTTGACGATACATCGTGAAAGAGATAATTTTGGTGTCTGAGTATTGATTATGAGCACCACATTCAGTTACTATAAAAATGAATCTTAGTTTGGAGATAAGCGTTAAGAAGAAAATTCGCATGTAGCGAAAAGGAAGCTACTAAACGAGAGACTAGTCTGGGAAAGGACATATTGAAGAATTGCCAGTCATCGAAATATGCTTTCTTAGAACCGAGAGAAGAGGAAGCGTGTCATATCAGCTTGGTGGCGAAAGAAGAGCTAGAGAGCTCTTTGCAGTTCTAGGAAACACAAAGGAAAGCAACTGCGAAACAGATGAGAAGTCAAAGGGTAATAGGTCAGCTGAAGCGTACATGTAGAATATTATTAAATGTGATACCAACATCAGTCTTGAACATCAAAGGAGGCGAATCTGATGAAAATTTGTCAGAAAATGCTGAAATAGTTGAATCTACGAGGCTTTATCTGCAATATCAGACAATCTTGGTGAGGTACAGGATTCATGATTCCAGAAGAGTTTGATTCTTGTGATCAAAATGAAAAAGTGGCTGATTCTAAGAGTTGCGACGAAGGGTATACATAGATTACAGTATCTTGAATGCACTGCAACCGGGAAGGATCCTTTTCCCACTGCCTTTCTTGAGTCAAATGTTGGATAGGTTGCGGGACACCTCATTTGTTTTCTTGATGAATATTACAGACTATAACCAAATTGCTATTGCACCTAAGGACAGGTAGCTTCACTTTCATATATAACAATCTACTTTTCTTTAAGAATGCCATTTGGGTTGTTCAATGCTCACGCTACTTTCCCGAGTATATGTTATAGGCTGCAGGTGCCCAGTGGGAAGTTATGGAGATTTTCATGGATGACTTCACAGTATATGGATCCAATTTTGAACATTTCCTGCAAAACTTGGGGGCAGTACTTCATAGATGCCAAGACAAGAATTTAGCCTTAAATTAAGAAAGAAATATCATTTTCATATTAGGAAGGAAATTGTTCTTGGTAATTTTCGGGTGGGAAGTGGACAAATATAAGTTTACTGTCCTTAAGCTCTTTGCACTAATGATTCAGGAGCAGAAATTTCTTAGGACATGCGAGGTTTCTGAAGATTTACTTAAAGAGACTTCCACAAACTCATAGACCATTATGTAGATTACTGGAAAAATATGCTAAGTTTAAATTTGATGAGTCCTGCCATACTTCATTTGGAAGGGATGGATCAGGATTAGTTGAAGCTCACATCATGGCCGAGTAGGCCCGAGCAGAGAATTTGAAATTATGTGTGATGCTAGTGACTATGCAATGGGAGCTGTATTGGGACAAAGAGTTGACAAAGTATTCAGGGCCATATACTATGCCAGCAAAACCTTCAATGAAGCTGAGAAATTATTCTATATGTAGAAAGGAATCAGTGTGTAGTATTTGCATGTAGAAAGTTAAGACCACCATATATAATGTCAGGGTCCCGTATCTATGTCCCATACTGATCATTACACTTAATTAAATATTTAATGGCTAAGAAAGAAGCTAATCCAAGACTGATCAGATGGGTGTTGCTATTACAGAATTTGATGCAAATCAGGATAAGAAGAGGTTGTGACAATATGTGATTGATCCTTGTCAAGAGTTGAAAGAGCTATTGTAAAGAAGAAATGAAATAACAGAAAAATTTTCGGATGAGCTTTGTTTACCAGTTGTCGTTCAATCACCTTGGTATGCTGATATTGTGAACTTTCTAGCTTGTGGGTGATGCCACAGAGAATTAGATACGATAGAAGGAAGGAAATTGAGAAACAGACAGCGGAGTTTTACATACAGGATATTACTATTATTAAGGGAGCTAATATGATGTTAGGAGGTGTACCGGAAAGCCCAAACGAGACCAAATTTGCAAAATGTGCTCACCTTGTGGAGGACACTTTGCGGGGGACAAACAATACAAAAGTCTCTCTGATGGGTTTTCATTAGCTCTTATTTTCAAGTTGTTTGAATAGGTGGTACCTTGATCGGTGCCAGTGATATTGGCTGGCGTAAATACACTTCGTATTATCTTTGCGATGGTATAGTTATTTGATGTATAGGAAGAGATTTTAGCGACCTTTTCAAAACTATTTGGAAATCACGTACATACTCTATTTGTGGATTATATGCCAAATGATTGAAACCTTGACTGTCCCAAAATGATGCTAATAAGTTGTGGGGTTCTTACAAAAATATCTTGACAAGGTGGCTTAGGGGACTATATTAGTGATAGAGGAAGCCATTTTGCAAGTAAGGTGTTTGGAAACTCATGAGCAGATATGGAATCAAACACATCATGAGTTTGGCTTATCATCCTCACACAAATGGGCAAGCTAAGACTTCCAATAGGGAGATAAAGAAAATTCTTGAAAAGACTGTGAGTTCCAGCATAAAGGATTGGTCCTTAAAGCTTGATGATGCATTGGCATGAGGCATCTGGGGACTGCATTTAAAACCCCATTCGATATCCCATCTGAAATTGTTATACTTGCCAAATACCACCCTAAATCGTTTTAACTATGTTTAAAGAATATTTGTAAACCTCGTGGACACCTGCCCACCACCACCATTTTAGGGGCAGGCGGTGAGAAAGAAACCTTTTAAGTAGGTTAAATGCGAGAAAAATGGAAATTTAGATACCGGAATTTGTAAGACTTAAGGACAATATGGTAATTTGTAAAGGGGCAAAGTGTAGAAGACCTAGGCCCAGTATAAATAATGGAATTGTAGTGTAACCAAATGAAGGAATGGAGAGTTCTCAGGTAAATAAGAGACTTAAATTATAAAAGGAGACCAAATATGGATTATTTTGGTCTCAAACTGAACTCACGAGGATGAGGAGAAGGAAAGAAGAGAGAGGGAGGGAAGAAAGGAGAAATCAAAGCAGATTAACTTGGATTAAATGGATTTACATGACTTTTGTATGAGATTTTTAGTATACAAATTACTTGGGTGCAGTTGCTGAGGGTTTCTTTGGACATTAATTGGGTTTCCACTTTTCTAAGGGTTTTCTTATGAGACATCTTAACTCTAGATTTAAGGGAAGTTGGTTGAATCCACAGTTGATAATGTTTAGATATGGAATCCTTCCACTGATTCGAGTTTTGTAGAATTGGGTGAGTGCAGTGTAGATCTTAGTTCTTTTTGCAAATCAAAAAGTGTTTGTGGAGTTGTTGGGAGAGGATTCCATATTAGTTTTGATGAAGGATGTAATAGGAAGTATTTATGGAAGAAAAGATTATGAAAAATGGTAAAATTTACCATTTCTAGGCAAATTCGGACCTGTCACCGGTAGGTCAATTTGTCTGATCTGAGTAGTATATTTTCTATTTTTGGCCAGGTCGTGTTTGGCCTCTTACTCATTTCTTATCGATTTGAGTGATTCAAGTTGCTGGTTAAAAATCATTTAGAAGAACCAAAAGAGGAGAAATTCAGAATTAGGAACCTTCGAATTCGAACTCTATGTGGCCCAAAAATTAACAAATGAGAGTATGTTAAAGCAAAATTTATAGTTCAGTTTTGAACATAGAGTAATCCGGGTTGTTCCGGACGTATCTTGAGTTTCGATTAGCCGATTTGGGTGATTCAGTTGGAGAACCCTTAGCACCTTGGCTTTAAAGGCCTGAGCCCAGTGTCAAATCTCAGGTCGCCCGAGCCTGGGAGAATGAGTATTTCAAGCGAGTCGAGTGTAAAGCGGGTAAAATGACTAGTTTGGCATGAAAATGCCATAATTTGAGTTTAGATTCAATTGGATGATTCAATTTAAAGGTAGATTTGATTCATAGAGGAACAAGAATGCTTGGAATGATGTGTGAATACATAGGCATCACACACTATAAAAGTATATGCAATGATAAGAATGATACATGTATAAGTATTCACATATAAGTCTATGAAATGCCATATATAATATAGGCATGAAACAAGGAAAAATATAGGAAATGCAATATGTATAGCTGTGTTCATGCAACATGAATAGAATATGAAATATGAAAGCGGCTGGAAAGCAATTACATGAACATGAAAAGCAATATATGTGGAACAGAATGAAGTAGATATATTATGAGTTACGAAGACATATATGATCATATGACTACCTGGACCCGAAGAATGGACCAGTGGGCGTTAGTTGAGTACTTCGGTACTCTGGTGAATTAGCCGGCATACATGCTGGAATAGTCTTGGCCATCATGTACGATTAGTACTTGGTGCACTCTGTTAGTGCTTGGCTGGTGTCACGGTCGCCGGTACTCTGTTAGTGCTACGGCGCTCTGTTAAATGCCCGGTACTCGATTAGTGCTACGGCATCTGCAATTCTGATTACTCCTATTGGCGCTCTGACACCTCGGTATTAGAATTGTCTTGGATACTTATTGTGCTCCATCTTTACTCATTTCTTATGATTAAATTATTTTATTCGAATAGTTTATATGATAAGACTCAGAATAAAGTAAAGTAAAGATCTGAACCGCCTCGTGCCTGTTATGCATTTCTTAGATTTTCGGCGTATGATAAAATAAATGTGGATTCTATGTTTTCCTCACAGTGCTTATTATCGAGTAAGATAAGTATAAGTTCTCTGTTTGCAATTATATTATCGATAAATAAGTATGAGTTTTGTAATATATTATAAGTCTGATGGAAGTACCTACAGGGTACTTATAATGAATCTCTATAGAAGTACTAAGGTACTTGATATCGATAATACAAGTACAAATTACAGTAATGCCACACGTTGTAGTATCGATAAGATAAGTATAGGATTCTGTAGTACTTACGGTACTTCATGTGAATAAGACAATTAAAGAAGTTCTGCCATGTACCACGGGTACTTAAATTATCGATAAAATAATTATGAATTAATATTTAAATTTTTATTTGTGAAGTAAATAAGTATAGGATTCATGGTACCAACGGGTATACTAAAGTATCGATGAAATAAGTATAAATTCTTGCATTTCGAATTTTCCTCTGCGTATAAGGATAGGTTTTGTAGTACCTCAGGTGCCTCCAGACGAGCTCTAACTCACGAATATGATTATGATATAAGCGAATAAATCTGTTTATTTTTTGGATATGTTAAGATACAACTATGAATCCGATATATGTATCACATTGTGATCTATACCTACTAGGACCAATATCTGTATCTGTAAAGTCGATCTAACCTTGTATGTGATATGATTACAGTGTGATAGACTTATAAATACTACGGTACCTTAACAAGGACCAGATCAAAATAAGTCAGTTAATACTTTACAGTGTTATAAGTTAAAATGGCCACAAATTTAAAGTTCGGAAATACAAGGAATAAGCTCTGTAACACGAGTTTAAATTAAGTAAAGCATGAGTACAATATAAAGTAGATAAAGATATGCTTCGTAAGTACAGTGTAAAGATCTGAATTACAAGTATAAGTTCTATAGTTTACGGATAAGTATTAGTCGAATGAGTTCGAGTAGATGTCATTTGGAGATGCAGACGTCAAATATCGTCATTCAAAGAATAAGCATGCCTTTTGGGACATTGAACAGAATATACAGTACTTCCATTATAAAGGAATAAGTTCCATAATACAGTATCCGACCTTCAATATCTCTGTAGTACCTATTGATAAATTAAACTACGCTTAGTATTAGTATGAAACGTCTTCAGGGTACCTCTGTATAAGCATAAGTTACGTAAACTCTAGGGAGATGAAAGGATAGACATAAGTACCAGTACGTGTATAAGTATCGTTGTATTAGCATAAACTCTACGTAACTCCTCACGGGAGATCACGGGCAATTATAAAGGTAGATAGAAGTATAGTGCGTGATAAGTGCATCAAATCTAAGTATATGTATAAGTTCAGTATCGCAGACGAGGAAGCTATATAAGTATGCGTCCTACGGGAGATAAATATAAATATGTGTCCTACGGGTGATCAGAATAAGAATAAGTCTGCCATAAGTGTAAGTTCTGAGTAAGTATAAGATTGTTATAAGTATAAGTTCAGTAACGTATATGAGAGATTTGTACAAGCATTAGTTTGTTACAAGGATGATATATATAATGTGTTATATGATTGTGAGATTGAAACTTGGTATTGTTATGTGTTATGATGATTCGATTATAAATGCATGTGTGCGTATAGTTATAAGATATGTTTCCGCTGGCGTAAAGCAGCACGGGTTCAATCGGAGTGTGGAGTCTGGGAGAATAGAGGTAAAGCCCATTCTGTTTGGAGACTGACCTGATAGTAAGGTTCAATCATGATGAGTTCAGTGCTCTTTGATTTAGCAAATCAAAATGCGTTTTGGAATATAAATGGGACTCGATTATATGTGTATAGATTTTGATGGACACACTCAGGGTGGTAGTTCTTTTGTATATGTATATGATGTTTTGATTACATTATAAGTTGTGGTCATACCATGATGCTAAATTGGCTTTGAAAAAAGTGAGGTCACAGTGTAGCCATGGTCGCGCTTTGAACTCAGTTCGGATCGCAATCGAGTCGGACGGGAATGAGATGTGACACGGTTAGTATTGAGCCTAGGTTTCGGCATTTTCTAGAAGAATCTTGAATAAGGATGACCTACGGTAAGTCTGTTGGCTATTCTGCGGATATCCTTTATCACTGTATATTGATTCAGAATGAATAAGAAGTACTTATCGCACGAAAGATTCAAGGCGGAAGGTGGTTTGATGGAGGCTTTGTTGGCTCATGCGAAATTAAAGCTGGAAGCATGCTTGACATGAAGAAAGGATCGACATAGAGTGCTGAAAATGACCAGTGAATTCGAGGACAAAATTCACTACCATGAGGAGGGGAGGGTGTAACGCCCGAAATATATTTCGTAGTTTTCAGTATATTTGGGAGGTCTTTGCAGCTATCTAATTAGATTTTAGTAGTTAAATCGAAAAATGGAAGTTAGATACAGATTTGTGCAGACTTAGGACAATATGTTGAATTTATAAAAAGGGACTTAAAAGTCATATTTGAGAAGACTATGAAGTATAGTAATAAGAATTGTAGTGTAATAAATGGAGATGGAGTTATAAGGTAAATGGGGAACCCAAATTATAAAAAGGAGGCGAAAAATGGATTATTTTGGTCTCCAAACAGGGAGCTCAGGATTATTAGAGGAAGGAAGAAGTGGAGGAAGAAAGGAGAATAAAAACAAGTGTGGTTCAATATGGATCACATGAAGCTTTGTATGATTTTGGTATACAAATCTTGAATTTGCATGAATTACTGGGGTTTCTTTGGACATTGATTTTGGTTCCCTTTTCTAGGGTTTTGTTATGAGGAACTCTTAACTCCTAGATTAGGGATTTGGATGAAAATCCTAATTGACAATGTTAGATATGGAATCCTTCACAATTTAGGGTTTTGTAGAGATGGTGCGAATTACGAGTATGAATCATGGATTCTTTGCAGTCATTTGTGGAGTTGTTGGAAGTTTATGTTAGTTTTGATGAAGGATGTAATAGAGTGATTTGGAAGAAAAGTGCCTGAAAAATGGTAAAATTTACCATTTCTGACAAATTCGGAGACACAATATTTGTGAATTGGAAACTTACATCTCCGTCTGGTGTAGTGTTACATTTTTGTTTTAACCCGGTTGTGTTTTGGCTGCAACATATTTATCAGTTTGAGTGATTCAAGTTGTTAGTTAAATGGGCTTTAAGAAGAACCTAAATTCAGGAATAAGACATTCAGATTAATAACTCTCTTGTTGAAATTTATCAAGTAAGAGAATTTTATGTTCAAACCCGATTTTGATTGATTTTGGAACGGAAGTAATTGGAGGTTGTTAAGATATCTTAACGATTTGTTGCTCAGTTTGTTCAGTTGGAAGTACATGGCACATAAGATTTAAAGGAGTACAAAAGAACCGATGTCGAATATGATGGTATTTGAAGAAATGATGTTCAAGCGAATAGAGTGTAAAACGGGTAAAATGACTAGTTTGGCATGAAAATGCCATAATTTGAGTTTGGAAGATTCAATTGGAATGATTCCAATTTTTGAGTAAAGTTGATTCGTAGAGGAATAAGAATACGCATGAACAGTGTGACCTTGATACTGCTGTAAGTATATATGCGTGATAAGAGACCCAGTACACATGTATAAGTATTCTTGTATAAATCTATGAAATACCATATAATGACACCAAACAGGAAAAATATAGGAAATGCAATATGTATAAATTTGTGTTCATGCAACATGAATAGGATATGAAATAAGCAATGAAACAGGTACATAGACATGAAAAGCAATATGTCATGAACCTGGGAATGTGATAAGATACATTGCAGTTCCCGAAAGGCAGTATGATCATGTAACTACCTAGGACCAAAGACGGAATGAGTGGGCGGATTCTTATTAGTACTTCGGTACTCACATTGGTGCCCGACCTCACATCTGAATAGTGCTTGGCACTCTGTCTGATTAGTACTTAGGTACTCTGATAATTATGCCTCTGTCTGATTAGTATGGTACTCCTGGTAGTGCTACGACCTCATTGTGCTGGTACTCGATTAGTGCTACGGCCTCTTGCTTTCCAATCTACGGTACTCTGTTGAAACTCTGACCTCACGGTGTGTATTGTATCTTGGATACTTATTGTGTCGTCCTACCCATTTCCATGATTCGTTTGGTAGTCGAATAATTTATGTAATCAGACTCAGAGATAAAGAGTAAAGTAAAAGATCTGAATGTACCTGTACACGTTACGCCCAGTACCTCTCTGGTGCTCGCGTATCGATAAAATAGAGTATAGTTCTATAGTACCTCACAGTACTTCGTGTAGGTAAGATAAGTATAAGTTATATTTTATGGTTTTTTGTATCAGTAAAATAAGTACAAGTTTTGTAATATAAGTATAAGTCCAGTAGTACCTATGGGTACTTCCGTATAATGAATCTCTATATTTCTCTGAGGTGCCCCAGTATCGATAATACAAGTACAAGTTATGTAGTACCACGGGTACTTAGTATCGATGAATAAGTATAAGTTACGTAGTACCGCGGGTATATGTGATAAGATAAGTATAAGTTACGTAGTACCTGGTACATCCCGTATCGATAAAATAATTATAAGTTCACAGCATTAACGGGTACTTGACATGATAAAATAAGTATAAGTTTTAGTATAGCGGGTACTTCACGTGTCAGTAAAATAAGTATAGGATTACGTGGTACCTACGGTACCTCTGCAATATAGATAGTTTTATGAGTACCTCTGGTACCTCGAACTCTCTATGAATGATTATGAGTATAAGCAGATAAATCTGTTTGTTTTGGATATATTGCAGATACGTATGAATTGATATATGTATATGCATTTGTGATCTATACCTACTCTACGGACTAATATCGTATGCATAAGTCACGATCTAACCTTATGTGATATGATTACGTCTGTTCGGAGCTTATCGTACCCTACGAATTACCTTAACCTGAGATAAGATCGAAATACAAGAATAAGTTCTTGTAACACAAGTATAAGTTAGTAATATTTGATATAAGATTTGGAAATACGAATAAGCTCTGTAACACGAGTTTAAATTCCGTAAGACAAGTATAATATCCGTAAGATAAGGATAATAGCCGTAGTAAGTATAAGATCTGAATTACAAGTACTAAGTTACGTAGTATGCGGATAAGTATTAGTCGACGAGTTCAAGTGGAGTATCCGTTGGGAGATCTGAATACGTATACGTCTGATACAAGAATAAGCATGTGCCTTTTTTGGACATTGGGTGAGGTATTACTGAGTACTTAGGTATAAGAATAAAGTTCACTTAATCTACTATTGCCATTCCGTATCTCTGCAGCCAGTACCTCACGGGTACCTTGAACAAGTGTAAACTACTGTAGTATCGAGTATAAGCATAAGTTATAGCTCTAAAGGAGTCTGAGGATAGACATAGTATAGTGCGTGTATAAGTATCATTTGTATTGGCATGACTCTCTTTCCTAGGAATCAAGGACGATTATAAGGTAGATGAAGTATGAGTGCGTGATAGGAAGTACTCGGAAATACAAGTATATGTATAAGTTCGAATTATCGCATCGAGGAAAACATATAGGAAATTATCGTCTACGGGAGATAAATATAATATGTATCTCTGATTATTCGAATAAGAATAAATCTGCCATAAGTGTAGTTACGATAAGTATAAGATTGTTATAAGTATAAGTTCGATCACAGTATATGAGATTTGAACAAGCATTAGTTTGTTACAAGGATATTATATATATAAATATGTTATATTAAATTCTTGAGATTAAACATCTGGTATTGTTATGTGTTTATGATGATTCAGTATAAATGCATGTGTATTGTTATAAGATTATGATGTTTCCTTCAAAGCGTAAACTTAGCATGTAGTTTAATCAGGTATGATACGAGGAGAAGATGTCAGAAGCTTCACGCATACGGTTGGGCGGGACACTAGTAGGGGTTCATCACGGAGTAGGTTCGAATTAACTCACAGTTTGCAAATATAAAAGAAATCTGATTTTTAAATATGTAAATGGGACTCATTATGTGTATAGATTTTGATGGACTCATAAAATTATTACAGATTCTTTTATATATATATGATATATTTTAGTGCATTATAGAAGTGGGTCATACCCATAGGCACAAATTCGGCTTTGAAAATAAAAAAAAAAACAAATGAGTCATTGTGTATGATCTGCTTTTATTATGTGGAACCAAGTTGGGATCAACTAATCAGGAGCAGGATGGGGAGTGGGATGAAGTAATCTATCTTTGATAAAAACTTTTATGTACTTTCTCTCTCTTAAGTTGAATATCAAGCTTTATGCAGATATCTGAGGGGTGGGTTGCATTCAAAGGTTTGGGAAGAAAATTCTCCCGCTAAATGAATTAGGCTGAAATGAAGCCTGAGAATGCTAGAATTTACAAAGACAAGACAAAGAAAATGGCATGATCGAAAAGTTTTGGGTACTAGCGGATCAGTCTTCTTCAACTCCCGGACTCAAGCTTTCGGGCGGGAAATCAAATGGTGACCACTTACTCTGAGTAGTGGCAATACAACCACTTTGGGGTAGTGGACATTGAAAACCGATGGAGGAAGAGTTTTCTAAGGTGAATGGTGACGGCCCAAGCAATGTCTTGGAAGAAATATGATTGATTCCTAGTTGGAATTGGAAGAAAATTCTTCCAAAACAAAGTTCATAGCGACAGATCAAGCTAAAGACTAAAAAATGCGGAAAGCCTGTAAGACAGCCTGTAATTCTGTACGATGTTTTGTTAGTCAATTGATATGTTTACAATTCTGATTTTTAATTTAAATCTGGTGTGAATTTTTTTATTTTTATATACTGTTTAAAATATTTGTAGTGTTCTTGTAGGCCAGTGAGGGTGTAAACGAAGAAAGAATCCTCAACTACAGTTACAGTATGCACACAAGACTACAAAGGGAAGTATACCCATACTCTATCAGTTTTATTTGATTTTGGAGAATGACAGTTGAAGTTTGGGGGAATTTTATTTCCATTATATTAACAGATACGATACTTGATGATCTGGTGATGAACATTTGAATGATGATGAATGGTTCTTGTTTGAATTAGGTTCTTGCATTAATAAGTTGTTGGAGTAAATGTATGTGCAAATGTGGTTTTTTTTAAAGTTTGTCGCGACAAACTTTCTAGATGTGACCAGGGTTTTGGGTAATCATATGGAGGATTCGAAATTTTAGGGCCCTGCCATACATTTCTTGTCAAGACCAAAAGAAGGTCGCAACATTAATCTCTGGTCGCAACAACTTGTGTGAGTTTTTAAAAGATTGAAGTAAGGGACAATGTCACGACATTAGGATTTAGGTCGCGACCGGAAAAGCGAAAGAAAGAAACAGAGTTGGAAGCATCAATTTCTTGTCAAGACCGAGTTCTCGTCACGTGAGTGGACAGGGTCGCTACTAGAAATATCTGCTGTCCTAATAAAATTTAGGTTTTAATATAGATTTAAAGTGCGGCTCATTAATCGACATGTCAGCGATTGAAGTCGTTGCGATATAAAGATTAATATTTTTGCTTCCCGGCAAATGATTGCTTGAGCCGTCAAACATACATGAAGGTACGAATACCCAAATCAGCCAAAACTTCAAACTAGTTGCGTGTTACCCAACGCCTCATTCTCTTCTCTCCTCTGCGAATCTCAAAGCTACAGATCAGTAAAATCTGATTCTAGAATTCTCACTAACAGATGGCAAAGCTTTGTTAGGATCTTATGGGACGACATGTCATGAAACTCATGAATGAATATTGTCAAAGGGAGTGGAGGAAGTTCATGGGAACCTCAGTCTAAAATGAATTGTTTAGGCAGAAAGCAGCCGAGTAGAGCGAAAATTGAGGGCAGCGAGATGAAAACGATGAGGCATGCGAGAAGAAACCTTGTGAAGGGCAGTAAAGCACTTTGTTTGAAGAAAACTCACGAATTATGGAATAGGTTCTTTGTCGACAAGGGTTTGCAGATTAGCGAAAGGGTTTCAGAATCGATTCCCCACCACGAAGTAATAGAAAAAGAAGGGTTGGGAGTTCTTCTCGAACTGGCGCGGATTTCTTTGGCCCAGAAATCTGTCTGAAACATGTTGGGCATGAGAGAGGATTCCGTTCACGTTAAGTGTTTGCCTTTCGGGCATAGGATTAATAAATCATTTCTTCAAGGCAACTCAAACATGGATTGAAATTTAAGAAAATGGTGGAAAACCCCATACCACGAGAGATATTGAACTATATTGACTCCCAGGAAAGGGAAATGGGGCTGAAGAAGGCCCTGCCGGCTATGACCAGGGGCCCTCATGAATAAGCCAAGGTCAGTTCTATTTCCTATAGCTGTAGTGTTCTGAGACTGGCATCTACAATGCTCGGTGGAACAAGCAATGATTTTATATGCCCTTTTGAAGGGATATAAGGCGGAGCTTGTAAAGTGTGGTTGAGAGGGTTCCGCCCGAGGAGGTTACCACAGCAACAAGAGGTTGGTCACAACTGAAAGCCATCAATCGTGGATTATTCATCTTGGATGGGGTGAAGGAGTTTAGGAGGAAGAGAAGATTTCGGGTCACTCCTCTAATATGTTGGGGTGATAAAGGCGGCCCATATGACGAAGAGATAATGGAAGTAAAATGACGGTGAAGAGGGACGATGTGAGAAATGATATCAAGAGCAGTTACCAGCTGATGAAGAGAGGAGATACCATTTGGGAATGAGACCTTTAGAGGCAGTTAAAGACTACGATGTGAGAAAAATTTTCTAAAGCCACAAGCGGAAACTCTAAGAGAGAAGAAGAAGACTTGAAATAATGTGGATGCTAAGATCAAATAGAAAGGAATGATATGGTGGAAAGAGGCGAAGAAGCTAAGAAGCAGCCAGCAGATGAGTTCAGGAAGTGAGATTTGGAGAAAGGAACGACTATGGAATATTTGAAGCAAAAGAAGAGTGGAAGAACACAAAAGGAAGAAAAATCAAATGAAAAAATGAAAGCAAACCTGGAAGCCATTCTGGCGTGGCAGGTTCGAGAGAGTGCTGAATTTGGCATACCATCCTTAGAAAAAGAAGAAGCGAGGAAATGAGTCTGCAATAAAAAGAAATAGAAGCGCTAAAATGTTTATATAAAGACAATTCAAGAATTTGGAAGGTTGATGAGAGATAGAATTTGGAAGATAACAGTCATATGGGAAAATAAGCGTGAAGTCTGAACGATAAAATGTATCATTTATCAAACTTATTTGGGGAACGTTATATTAAGAGTGCAGGTGAACAAGGATGGGTGTAAAAGCCTGGCCACATTGATCACCACAGGAAGGCCTGAATGGAATTCAGTAACTCTTCGAAGGCCACAGCAGGTGAACAAAAAGACTTGACGACTTTCCCAATTTTCCCTTGTCTACGCCAGGTTTGCAGCATGAATCTCTGACATGTCAGCACCTCCTAAGTCATATAGAAGAAGAAAGTAAATTTGAAGAATCTCCTTGCTTCTCCCATTTTGTATCTTTTCTTCATAATTAATAGAAATCAAATTTGTTTCACTGAAAAGGTCTTGTGTTTTATTCCTTTCATTTGATAAGTTGTTTTTCTTTAACATATTTATGATTGAAATGCTTGCTTGGGACCTGATTGCTGAATAAGTGATTGCTTTTGGATGAATGGATAAGATTAAAGTAGATATGTTATTTATGTCATTCATTGTTTGCAAAGAAATGATCCCATATATTAAAACTTGATTGTGCAATGACAAAGTAACCTTTATTAAATCGAATAACAGAAGAGGAGAAATAAGAGGCGAGGCACTAGTGAGAATGAGATAAAGTTGCATTTTTAATTTGAATTAGGTTTTAAATTGGGAATTTGGAAAAATTATACAATGGAAAGAACAAATAAGATGATTGAAGCTATGTGCATAAACAGTGAGTCAATACAAATCTTGGAAAAACAGTACACATGGTCAAGAAAATTATTAAAACTTTGAGAGGGATTAGGAACATATCAGGGGTGATTCACGATCAAAATTAAAGTCCTAGAACTTGTTGATTATGTTAAATGAGAATCTGAGTAAACACATTATAAAGTGATGGGACATCAGTTGTTTTTTAATTCACATAATTATATATATGGCATGCTCTGGTCATACTTTGAGACAAACATGCCTAATTTCTTCAATTACTGTGTCAGAAACCTGGTTCCTCACAAACGTAATCTGCAACAAGAACCCCCAAATTACCCATTTAGAATAAATGTTTCTTGTGCAGAGGAATAGATTTGGGGAGTATTATTCTTTTGAATTACAAGGAAGGAAGAGGAGAAATAAATTGAAGGACTAGAGAAAAGGAAGAAGAAGTTGAAAAAGGAATAAGTTTTGTCTTATGGCCTATCTTTCTTGAACAATTAAGTTCATAGGGTGTTTTAAGCACTAGTACCTTGTAATACTGTGGTATGGGGTTGCTAGACCAAAGTTCTCTAAGAGTGATAGAAAGCCTAAGAAGGCAAAACATTGCACTATTCCAAAATCTTTAAGCGATAAGAAAATCAAAAAGAGTTCAGTAAAAAGGAGGCTGATGCGATAAGTTGAAGGTGGCAACCCGAAGCCATCAAATTCAAAATGATGTACAAGGCCCAAAGTTGAGGAGAATTTACATTACCGAGGAAAGGATGGAAGATGAGGTATTCTCTGAGAGGAAGAAGAGTGAATACAGGTAATTTGTAGCCTAAATTTTCAAATTGCAAGCTAACATTACAAGCTGAGGCATAGTCTTGAAGGTTCAGATTTATCTACATTAGTGGAGATCAATGAAAAACAAGCTTATGGGACTTTGACTGGTTTCTAGGGGATCATGGAAAGTTGCTAATTCAACAAGAAGATGAAAAGGAAAGAAGACCTACACACACTCACAGAACAAGACCTATTGACTGAAATGTTTTCATGTAGAATTCATCAGTTTATTTGTGATAGAGGTTGAAACCATTCCTTTTCTCGGTTATAGGCGAAGTTTAAAATGATCTTTGCAATCTTCTTGTTCGAGTGAAAGGATGGAATAAGAAAAGATTGAAATTTGTAAACGAGAAAATATCTAAATAAAGTCAAATTGTTTAAGACGAACAAATCTTTTTTTAGATTTGGCAGGGACGAAGCAAAATTTTAGAAAGTTTGGGGGAATTTGATGGTCGAAAACTCATTGAATTTTTGTCCTTTTTTTTTTTTATTTACAGATAATTTCTTGAACATAGAAAATATGCTACTATTTCAAATTTATATTTTCTTGAAATTTATAAGCAGAAAGGAAATTTCTAGCAACAAGGATCGAGGAAGTGGCGAGTTCAATGGCTAGATGGAATTGCGTGAAGTCGAGGTCGCGACCGGAAATCATATTAATGGGTGAAAGAAATTGTTTGCAGATAAAGTGCTGGGAGGAAAGACTGGGAAGGTTTCATGTCGCGACACACCGTGCAGACAAAGGCACGAGAGAACAACATTGGTTGCAACGGATAATTTGAGGTTCTAAAGCAGTCATAAGTTGAGGCTTGATCGAGGGTCGCGACCGGTATTCATGTCGCGACCATTGAATAAGCTGGGACGGAAGCTTAAGCGAGAAGAGCAACAACAGAGTCTAACGCTGATTGGGGTGAGCTGAAATACGATTAAAAATGGCACAACTAAGGGTTGAGGTTGCGACCCGATTCCATACGGTGAGGGTCAAGATAATAATCTTTATATCATAAATCTCTTATGTAGCTAAACTCATTGTAGTATAAGCGGCTATAGGGTCAATTTCTGAGGGATGAACAAATGATTTCTGATAGAAGTGCTTAAATTGGTGAATTTAATTTGGATTTAAGGAATTTATAAAAATAGTGAGAATTGGTTGTTTGCAGGCTGAAAATAAAATGAAGAAAAATAAGAAAAAGAAATCCTTGAAGTGTTGGGCTGCTAGGTTGGGTTGATAGGGTAACAAAGAGGTCCTCGGGTTCATTTCCTCACGTTGGGGAGGATGACCTATAGTCCCGATTCCGGCAGGATCTCTTCATTTAACTTTAAAAACTAAACCACTAATAATTTTTCCTTTTGATAGAAAGCATTTATTTAGGATTTATGGTTCCCTGGCTGAAAATCTATCACCTTGACCCATCTACAATGATTCATAAAGGGCAACTAATGAATCTCGGTGGATCTAATAATAAGCATCATGAACCTTAATTACAGTATTGACTAATGAGGATGTACGGTGAAAATATAACCCCTTAACCTACCTCAATTGGCCGTAAATGGCAACTAATAGATGTCAGTGTATCTAAAGCTAAGAATACCTTTGAACCTAAAGTTTTCCAAGTATTGGCCAAAGAAAGTACATCAAAAGCTTTAAACCTAGAGTTGCAAATTTGGGAACCAAAATGTCAGCTCTTATGTAGCAAGGGAACAAAATGCAAACCTTACCTTCCCAAGCCCTAGCAACCTCTCTTCTTCAAGGATGGACCTTGCGACATACTTTGAGGTTGTCATCGTCGAAGTGTTTGAGCGTAGGAAGAAGAAAATCGAAATGTAAACCCACCCCAGTTTGTCATAACCTATTAGTGTTAAGATGGATTAGAGGTAAAATAAATCTACATTAGATTGGTGGAATCTCATGGCATTGAAATTATCAATTTGCAGGTTGTGACTAAATTAGTTATGCGCCCGTCGAGAGAGTATACGATTACATGATCTTTGTTGGGCGTATAAAACCTTAAGTGTCCCATTGTAATATTTTGGAGATGAAATTAGAAATGATAAATTAGCTAGATTGGAATTTTGGTGCTAGTACAAGGTACAATTATGAGTGACCATAAGGACATGTAAGTGTAAACAAGTAGAGATGGGCCTTGGCAAAATAAAACAAGTTCTGATTGCGATATTAAAGGTAGGGACCCAACTTGCAAATTGGAGAATTTTGAGATATAAATAGCCATGAGGCAGACCAAAATCATATTTTGTTACTCATTTGAATAGGGAAAAAGCGTAGGAGGGAGAGAGAATAGAGAGGAAAGAAGAAGCGAGGAAGAGGAAGAAGAGGAGGAAGAAGGAAGACAAAAAAAATTCAGGTATGTGTTTGCCTTGGAATCATGGGTGATGTGAATTCTTAAGGTTTGGTATGGAGTGGTTGCTCCATTGGTCTAGGTTTTGTGCAATGATCATAAACCTTTGAATTTGTTGGAGTTATAGGGATCATTTGATTGGTGGAAAATAAACATGGAATGTCATTATATGATGTTTAGAAGAATTGGTAGACCTTTGGGTGAATTCATAAGATTTCACCTAGGGTTTGTTGTGTAGGTTCAGTACCAATACAAGTGTTATGGAGTAGTTTTGAATTGTTTTCATGTTGATTATTGAGGTATTACGGTTTGAGGATTGGTTGTAAAAAAAAAAAAAAAACAAAGAATGTTGGTTTTAAAGGTACATCCAAATGTTTTAATAAAACCCCTTGTTTTGTTTTGGCTATAAATTAAAGTTAGAATCATCCAAATGAATTGATTCGATTGGTAAATAACCATAAGAGATAGGGCTACAAATGTATAGAAATTTACCAAAAAGAGCAGGTGTACTTACAAAGGCTCGACAAATTTGGAAGGTGAACTCGTGTAGCTCATTGATTTTGCTTTGTTTGGGTATGGTTGTAGTGTTTTTGGTCATAAGTAGATTTCACTCATCCAAATGGAGTGATTCAAAGTATGGGCAAAATATACTTCTAGAGAATAAGTTATCTGAAGGAGTTCAAGCAAATTTGAACCCCGAGTGCCCGAGCAGAATTTCAAGTGGGTATGTGCAGATTCTGTTCTGGAAATTTGAGTAATCTAGATATAAAATACAATTTGAGTTTTGGTGATCCAAATTGAGTGATTCCAATTGGAGAAGAAACCTTAGAACCATAGCTTCAAATGAGTGAAGAAACAAAAGGTGATAGTCTAAGTGAGCAGTAGGAGAGAAGAAGGAAACGAAGGAAAACGGGGGCAGGAGCAGCGTCTTTGCCACATTTGTTATGGGTTAATCAGTTTTGAGTAAAAATATAATTTTTAGTTCCAAGCCCGAGAATTAAGCGGACCACGTGGGGTGATCCACAGGGTCAAAACTAAAACACATAAAAATCAGAGTTAGAGAGTCTCGGGGTTGAGAGTAGAAACAAGTTGAGGAGGATATATGAGAAAAATGGTCTTAATTGAGATTCTTAACCTTATAATTGAGAGTGAAATTTTGTCACTTGTAATGATGGGGAATATTGTGTAGGTGGCCAGACACCGGAGCGGCGTCACGAGCCTCGTAGAGATGTATTGAAGTATTGACTCAGGAGTAAGTGGTTTGCCACTTAAGATTTTTATACGGTTTCTTGTAAAATGGTTGATGTTAGTAATGAATATGTTGATTAGTAATCTAAAAGAAAATATTTGAAAGAGAGTTTTAGAAGTTTAAGCAGATTAGATTTGTGCACGACCTTGCTAATTAAATGTAGTTTTAAAGCCCCATGTATATTCAGCAAGATATAATGACATTTAGCGTTATGTGATGATGCGGTAAATTCAAAATGCATGTCGCTCCTGATAAAGAAAAGTTAGCACTTCACGCGGCGATCACGAGGAAAATTTACGTCATGATTTGCTCGGTTTCACTGAGTATAAAAGTACGCTGCGTTGTGATCACGGAACAATTCCACACGTAGTTGGCTATTTATAGTTTGGCACTATATGGCGTATGATAAATTCACGCTCGTAGTTGCGAGAGAGTTTAATAACTTCTGATTCGCGATCACATTAAAGTGTATTGTGGTTGCGCCAAGTGAAGTAAAAAACTTTAGCGCCTAGGTGATGTCACGATAGAGATTAAAGTAGCGTAGTAAGGGTTGAGGATGATTTAGTAAGCTTCCGATTTGAAATTAGTTTTAAATCGCCGTGGTGGTTAAAAATAATTAAGAAGGATATACATGGGGTTTTTGAAGAAATCATAAAACAAATGATAAATTGTCATGTTCGTGTATGTGATATATATTTTCGTTGCATTAACTTGTTTGTTCATTTTGTAGCTATTTATATTCCATTGTGTGCTATCGCGAACGACAGGACGTCATCATTTTGTTGTCTATATAGGTGGGCGATTTATGACCTATGATGTAAAACTTTTTGTATGAGAGGGATATGTAATTGAACAACACATATTTAGATTTTGAAATTATATTTGTAAATATCCATGCATTTCATATATATGATGGCGTTTCTAGATATATTCTCCTACTTAAGCTGTAAGTTTGTATTTATAAATTGAGAATTGAGTGTTGATGTGGGTATGTTGGTGGAAATATATAATGATTATTGCAAGTTTGGGAGAAGAGTTATTAGGAGGAATTGAGGTTTTATAGAAGTGTAAATTTTTTATTGTGCAAATTTTGTTTAACAAAATACACCAAGAGGCCGCTGAAAATTTTATAAAAATATTTGAAACAAAAATATAAAGAAAAATTTTATCACTCCCAAATAATTAAAAGAAATTTAATTTCGAATTTAAACGAGTAAACCGGGTCATGTAAAGCCAGTGGTTCACTTCTGATTTCTCTCGATCCGACGAGCCTGCTCGAGGGTCCGCTGAAGTGCCCGGGGCAGATCCTCCGTACAAGAGTTTAGATAAGGTCCGGCGGGTCCCGCTGCTGGTATCGTAAGCAGTTCTCGCTCTCGCTTGAAAAAGTTTTGGCAGAGACAAGATGGACCATCGATTATATGATGTTTAAGAACTCCAAGTGGACTCGGGGTGAATTTATAAGATTTTCACCTAGGGTTTTGTTGTATGGAGTTCCAAACCACCAATACAAGTGTTATGGAGTGGTTTTGAATGACTTTCATGTTGATTATTGAGGTATTACGGTTTTGAGGATTGGTTGTAAAAAAAAAAAAAACAAAGGAGAATGTTGGTTTTTAAAGGAATTGCTGTCAAAAATTTCTGTAAAACCCCTATTTTTGTTTTGGCTATAAATTAAGTTAGAATCATCAAAATGAATTGATTCCAATTGGTAAAGAACCATAAGATATAGGGATACAAATGTATAGAAGGGACTAAGAGCAAATTTTAGATCTAAGGCTCCCAACTATGGACTGAAAGGTGAACTCGTGTAGCTCACTGATTTTGCTCGTTTGGGTATGGTCAGAAGAGTTTGGTCATAAGTGGAGTTTCACTCATCCAAATGGAGTGTTTCAAAATTAAGTGGGCAAAATAGACTTAGGAATAAGTTATCTCAAGGAAGTTCGGCTAAAAGTTTAACCCCATAGTTCCTAGAAATATTTCCAAGTGGATCTATGTGCATTCTATTCTACCAAATTTGGAGTAATCTGATATAAAATACAACAACTCGAATGGCGATCCAAATCGGGGCGATTCCACCTGGAAGAAACCTTAGAACCATAGCTTCCAAATGGAGGAAGAAACAAAGGTGATATAAGTGAACTGTGAGGGAAGCAAAGAACTGAGGAAAACGAGACTGAAAGCAGCCAAGTGCGCCACTCCGCTCTCAAGAGGGTCGATCGCTTTGAGTAAAAATATAATTTTTCGTCCTAAGCCTTTTAAATTAAACGGATCGTGTGGGTGATCCCTAAGGGTCAAAAAAACTAAAACTTTTACATAAAAAATTCCGGATTAGAGACTCTACGAGTAGAAACAATTTAGAGGATATATGTAGAAAATGGTCTTAATCGAGACTTAACCTTATAATTGAGAATTTAAATTTTGTCACTAGTAATGATAAGGAATATTGTGTAGTGACAGATGGGAGTTTACGTCCACGAGCCTCATAGAGATGCTTGGATGTGTGAGGACGCGGGCCGAGGTTCAAAGGGGTTCGCCACTTAAGATTTTTTTCCAGTTTCTTGTAAATGGTTGATGTTGGTAATGAATATGGTAGTTAAGTAATCTAAAAAGAAAATATTTGAAAAGAGAGTATTTGAAAAGAGAGTTTTAGAAGTTTCAAAACGAGTTAGATTTGTGCTTTTGACACTAAGTAAATGTAGTTTTAAAACCCATGTATATTCCTTAAGATATAATGACATTTAAATACTATGTGACGATGCAATAAATTCCTCCGCCCATAGTCGCCACAATAAAGAAAAGTTAGCACCACGACGATGTAGAAAATTCCGTCCGTATTTCCTTAGTTTCATAGAAAGTATAAGCGCTACGCTACATGCGCATAATCCCACGTAGGTCATTATTTGTATGTTTGGCACTATGTGGCGATGCGCGAATTCCGCCGTAGCCGCTCAGAGTTTTAGCACTACACCGCGATGCAAGAAATTCCGTATCAGAAGGTTCTCGCTGATGCTTTAGCGCCCCACGGCGACATGCAAAGAAATTCCTTAACGTAGCGGGTCGAGATGATTTAGTGTTTCACGCGCTGGCTAGTTTTAAATCGCCGTGATGGTTAAAATAATTAAAGGATATACATAGGGGTTTTGAAAGAAATCATAAAACAAATGATAAATTCATCATGTTCGTGGTATGTGATATATATTTTTGTTGCACTAACTTGTTTGTTCATTTTGTAGCTATTTATATTCCATTGTGTGCTATTGCGGACGACAGGACGTCATCATTTTGTTGTCTATATAGGTGGGCGATTTATGACCTATGATGTAAAACTTTTTGTATGAGAGGGATATGTAATTGAACAACACATATTTAGATTTTGAAATTGTATATTTGTAAATATCCATGCATTTCATATATATGATGCATGCTTCTAGATATATTCTACTTAAGCTGTAAGTTTGTATTTATAAATTGAGAATTGAGTGTTGATGTGGCATGTTGGTGGAAATATGATAAAGATTGTTGCAAGTTTGGGAGTAAAGAAGTTAGGAGGAATTGAGGTTTTAGCAGTAAGTGTAAATTTCTCGACAAATTTTGGTTTATCAAAATACACTAAGCAGGCCATTAAAATTTATAAAAATATTTGAAACAAAAGTATAAAGAAAAATTTTATGACTCCCAACTGATTAAAAGAAATTTAATTTCTGAATTTAAACGAGTAAACCGGTCATAGAAAGTTAGGGTTCACTTCTCGGATTTCTTTGATCCGACGAAGCCTGCCTCGAGGAGTCCGTTAAAATACTTAAGCAGGATCCTCCAGACAAGAGTTTAAATAAGGTCTGGGAAGGGTCCCGGGCTGCTGGTATCGTGAAAGGTGTTCTCGCCTGCTGCACTGAGAAAGTTTTAAGAGACAAGATGGAATCATCAAATTATATGATGTTTAGAAGAATTATGCACCTTCGTGAATTCATGGAAGATTTTCACCTAGGGTTTTGTTGTATGGAGTTCCAAACCACTAATACAAGTGTTATGGAGTGGTTTTGAATGAATTTCATGTTGATTATTGAGGTATTATGGTTTTGAGGATTGGTTGTAAAAAAAAAAAAACAAAGGAGAATGTTGGTTTTTTAAAGGAATTGCTGTCAAAATTTTTGTAAAACCCCTTTTGTTTTGCTATAAATTAAGTTAGAATCATCCAAATGAATTGATTCTAATTAAAAGAACCATAAGAGATAGGGATACAAATGTATAGAAGGACCAAGAGCAAATTGTATCTCTAAGGCTCCTAAATTAGTGGACCGAAAGGTGAACTCGTAGCTCACCGATTTTGCTCGTTTTGGGTATGGTTGTAGTGTTTTGTCATAAGTGGAGTTTCACTCATCCAAATGGAGTGATTCAAAAATTATGGGTAAAATAGACTTAGGGAATACGTTATCTGAAGGAAGTTCAAGCAAATTAACCCTGAGTTCTTAAATATTTCAAGTGGAGCTATATGGTGATTCTCGTTTCTACCAAATTTGAGTAATCTGGATATAAAATACAACAACTTGAGTTTTGGTGATCCAAATTGGGTGATTCCAATTGGAGAAGAAACCTTAGAACCATAGCTTCAAATGAGTGAAGAAACAAAGGTGATATAAGTGAACTGTAGGAAGAAGAACGAAAGAAAATTGAGACCTGATCGTCAAGGCTACCACCTCGCTCATATATAATGCCCCGCTTTCGAGTAAAATATACCTTTCGCTCCAAGCCTTCAAATTAAACGACTAATGCAAGTGATCCCTAAGGGTCAAAAAACTAAAACTTTTACATAAAAACTGTGGATTAGAGAGTCTCATGAGGAAATGGGGTTAGGAGGATATATAGAGAACAATGGTCTTAATTGAGATTCTTAACCTTATAATTGAGAATTGAAATTTTTGTCACTAGTAATGATAAGGAATATTGTGTAGGTAACGGGCACGGGAGCGACGTGCACGAGCCTCGTAGAGATGCTTGACAGGGAGTGACGCGGCTTCGAGGTAAGTGGTTCGCCACTTAAGATTTTTTTTCCAGTTTCTTGTAAATGGTTGATGTTGGTAATGAATATGGTAGTTAAGTAATCTAAAAAGAAAATATTTGAAAAGAGTGTTTTAGAAGTTTCAAAACGAGTTAGATTTGTGCTTTTGACACTAAGTAAATGTAGTTTTGAAAAACCCATGATATTCCCTTTCTTAAGATATAATGACATTTAGATGTGACGATGCAATAAATTCCGTCCATAGTCGCTCACAATAAAGAAAAGTTAGCACTACGCGACGATGTAGAAAATTCCGTCCGTAGTTTCTCAGTTTCATAGAAAGTATAAGCGCTACGTTGCGATGCAGACAATTCCACACGTAGTTGGCTATTTGTATAGTTTGGCACTATGTGGCGATGTAGTAAATTCCGCCGTAGTCGCTCTTTCGCAGTTTCATCTATTACACTACAATCACACGCAAAGAAATCTGCATTGTAGTTGCTCTGATAAGCTTAGCGCCCTACGTAAGGATGCAAGAATTCCGTGAACGTAGTGGTTGAGATGATTTAGCAAGCCTAATGCTACAAGTATTTCAAATCATTCCTTGATGGTTAAAATAATTAAAGGATATACATAGGGGTTTTTGAAAGAAATCATAAAACAAATGATAAATTATCATGTTCGTGTATGTGATATATATTTTCGTTGCATTAACTTGTTTGTTCATTTTGTAGCTATTTATATTCCATTGTGTGCTATCGCGGACGACAGGACGTCATCATTTTGTTGTCTATATAGGTGGGCGATTTATGACCTATGATGTAAAACTTTTCAGATGAGAGGGATATGTAATCAACAACACATATTTAGATTTTGAAATTGTATATTTGTAGTCCATGCATTTCATATATATGATGCATGCTTCTAGATATATTCCCATTTAGTTGTAAGCTCAGATTATAAACTGAGAATCGAAAAGTTGGAGGGTATGTCAAGGGAAATAATATGATACGACTTATCGCAAGTTCGGGAGCAAAGAAGTTAGAGGAATCGAGGTTTTAGCAGAAGTGTAAATTCTTGACAGTAAATTTTGGTTTATCAAAATACAAATTGTTATAAGTCACGAAAAATTTTATAAAAATATTTTAAAACAAAAGTATAAAGAAAATTTTTATCACTCTAACTAATTAAAGAAATTTAATTTCAATTTAAACGAGTAAACCGGCCATAGAAAGTTAGGGTTCACTTCTAGATTTCTTCGATCCGACGTAGCCTGGCTTTCGAGGAGTCCGTTGATGTCTCACAGGATCCTCTGCATAAGAGTTTGGCTAAGGTCCCATGGAAGGGTCCCGCTAAGAAAACCTGAGAGTAAACGGGTCGGAAGCTTCGCCCCAAAATTTTATTGATTAAGTCCTCCCCAAAAAGTCCCTTTCACAAAGGTTTACAAATGGTTTAAATAACCAAAGACAAAGCAAAATTACCAAATTAAATAAACTATCATCACATAAACGGGTAATTCGTGGGAAGTAAACACAAAGTAACAAAAGAGTCAAAAAGGGAAAACGGGTAGTAGAGCAAGCGTCGTGTGAGAAGTGAACAAAGGGAGGTGGATTTACAGTGGCAAAGCGTGAGCAAATTCTCAGCAGTTGCTCCATTTTTCTCTTCACTTTTTGCTCTTCTTTCTTTGGTCTCTCGATCTCGCAATGCTGAGTTTGACTCGACCTTCGTGCTTGATCGACCAACACCTTGGCATAAATAGCTTGCAAAAACTCAAAATTTGCCACAAAATGCGATCAAGAGAATAGCAGGACCTTAATGTAAAGACTGATGTCGATTAAGACATAAAAGTGCTCAAACCTCGTGAATAAATGTATTCAAAATAGCACTTTTTAAGCACTAATCACGACCAAGTGGAAGGAAAAGAACATTTAGTGAGGTAACGACCCAACTTTCATGTTGCGACGTAAAAGGGAGCTGAATAGTTTAGACCTGTCGCAACTAAGTTTTAGCAACTGCAACAAAGAGCAAAAGAAAGAAGGATTTCATGTCGCGACATAGCTGAGTCGCGACTGAATCGAAAAATTGAATGAAACTGGCTGGGTGGATCGAAATGAGGTCATGATCAGAGAAAGAAAGAATGGTCATGACAAACTTTTTAGGTCGCGACATGCATTGTAGGTATTAAAGAAACTACTTAGTCGCAAACTAATACCCACGTCGCGACAAGAAAACAAGCAGGACAAGCAATTTGAAGTCGCAACCTGAAAGAGGAACTGTGACCAAGAATCAGTGGCTGACAATAGAAATGAGGTCGCGACATCGATTTAAGGTCGCGACACAGAATGTAGTAGCAAGCAAGACAACCAGGTCGCGACACAAAGTTTATTGAGGAGGCAGAAAAACATTGTTGCAACAAAGATCAAAATGGCTGGCAACAGAATTGATGTCATGACTAGAAATTGAGGTCGCGACATATATTTCAGCATGGGAAAGAACGGTCAGGTCGCGACAGCAACTATTAGAAACCAGTCGCAACCTGAAAGAGAAGCTAAAACTACAAACAAGAGGCTCACAATTGGTAAAGAGGTCGACATGGAATTATATCGCGACACTAATGCAAACAAAAGCAAAAGATAGGTCATGATGACACTGAGGTTACATACACCAATTCTTGGAAACAAGAAAAGGGTGGTCACAACCAGAGGTCTCACTGCTGACAACTAACATGGTCACAACTAGTTATTCATGTCGCGACCATTAATCAATCGCAACTGAAGAAACAAGTCGCAATAGAAAACAGCATGTTGCGACTCAAAAATTGTAAGAACATAGTGAAGGAAGGTTGCGATCAGTTTCTTGAGGTCACAACAGACTTAACAAATCCAGAATAAAAGTGATGTCGCGACAAGCTTCTAAGGTCGTGACATCAACAGTAAGATGGGACAATAATTTTAGGGAAATCCACCTGGAGCCTTGGAATGAGGCCTAATTTTTTGAGTTATAAATAGGCTTTACAAATTTTAGTAAAGTAGCTTCCGTTTCTGAAACCCAGAATTGGGAAGATGAGAAGGACTCACTGTATATTTTTAGAATAGATTTTCTTTTCTTTTATTTTCTTTCTTTTCTAGATCCGACTAGTGATCTATATGTAGAAGCCATTTAAGCTGATTTAATCCTTGATTGTCTTTACACCATCATCGAATAAATTAATGGGAATCTAGGACAAATTTCTGAATTCGCTTTTCTCGCCTCTGTAATTCATAAAGGTGTACTTGATCATCAATGCCCATTGTCGACAGATGTAGTACTTTAGAACGCAACTTCACTATATTGGATTTATTGTTAGCTATTCTTTCCTGTATAATTTAGAGAGAAGTAACTGGGTTGGAATTTATTTGATTGGTGTTGTTATTGAATCGACTTGTTCCCAATAGTAGTATCGAATACCCTTCCAAGGTGTAGTATCCCGCCTCGTATTGTGTGGAACCCTCCGAGGACACGTAGATGGAGGTTCACTTGCTGGGTATGTTAGACTACCATTGATGAACTATTGATCTTTGAAAGTTCACTTAGATAAATTCCCATTTCACTCATAATTGATGTTGGAGGGGAGTATTTATCAATTTAAATAATTAGAGATTTCACCTTAATCTGTTGGGAAGCTCCTGACCCCGTGTTAGCTGAGATCTAATCAAGGGAAGGGAAAGAGCCATTAGATTTAAAGGATGAGTCATCAATCAGGTTGTACAAGTTTTGCAACAACCCTGACTTGGGAAGCAAGAAATCCATTGTCTCAAGAAATGGGTATGAAGTATTGAAAAAGGAAAATACCCAGATCTTGCAAGAGGGTGTAAAATACAAGTAGCTAGTTAGACCCTTGTCTTTGAGAGAAGCAAGGACCTCTAATCAATGAAATATGGAGAAATCCACCGCATTGTTAGCATCTGACAATAACATCCAGCTGTACTCCCAACAAAGTAACACGTACTGAAGGTGAATTAATATTTCACGCATTTCCCTTGATAGTGTTCATTTCTCACAAAGAACTGATTCAACCTAGTATTTTTGTTCTTCATTTCATTTGTTATATTTCTACTTTCTTTTACATTTAGGTGTATCCCTTCAGACAATTATTTTCAGGATCATTATAACTATCAATTGAGGTTCAGTATGGATCTTGAGTAGAAGTCAAGTTAGTTGATTTCCAATTCTTCACAATCTGTGGAATGATATCTGGACTTGCATCCATTTTTTTACTACTTGTATGACCTGTGGCACTTGCAAAGGTCATGTATCTTCAAACCATTTATACTTCGCAACAAAAGAAAATCACTTTATTCATTTTAAGAAACTCTAGTTCAATTTTGACTTAGTCATAGAAAATTGTAGCAGACTCCTCAGATAAATGTTAAGTTGGTTTAGTCTATATATAACAAAAGGCAAACAAATACCTAGGTCAAAAGGGATTTCTACAGTAGCGGCCCAAAAATTAGAGCATTAATAGGTGAATATATTATATTATAGCATTTTGAACCTATAGATGCGGGTGAAATATGACCAAAACTATATATTATTTTTAGTTGCAACAGTGATTGACCCCTCCTAAAACTTCACTACTTTCAATTATTCTTGTAGTGAACGAAGAAAGACCCAGTAAAGAGATCCACAAAAACTAAGAAAAAGAAACTGTGGAAATTTCTAGGAGAAAATTTCAGATCTGACCGCTTATGTGACACCCAGTTCCGGGGCTCTTTTTTTTTTTTCCAGTGTAACCTTCAAAAGCTATATATCCTCATTCACGCACATTCACGCAAGTCACCTAACGATACTAAATAACACATAATGCAAATTCTCTCAGATTCAAGATTCTAGTAATTACTGCACTTAGTGCAATGTTCAGATTTTCAGAAATTATGTGAGCACCAAATTCCATCCACAGGAATATATTTAGATTCTAGACTCAGAGAGCTTTCCATAGAGTCCAAGAATGTGCAAAACGGACTTCGGACGAGGAAGTTATGGTCATTCGAAGTTGGCGCTGCCGAGCTCATTCCCTAGAAGAGGTTAGCTCGGCCAAAGGAGGTCAACTCGGCCATTGGAGGTCGGCTCGGATATATTTGAGTACCAAATGCCATCCTCAGGCAAGTGATCAGATTCTAGACTCAAGAAGCTTTCCATAGAGTCTAAGAACACCTGAAACGGACTTCGGACGAGGAAGTTATGGTCATCCCAAGTCAGGGCGCTCACATGAGCGTGAATCGATACAAAACCATTAAAAATTTACCGTCTGTCTCTTTAGAACACAATATGAGCTCAAATTGTATTGAGCCATATATGGATAGATTTTAGACTCAAAGGGATTTCCATAGATTATAAGAACGATGAAACTGGGACTTTTATGAGAAAGCAGTGGTCAATCGTTGAGTACAACAGAGTTTACTTGCCGAGCTAGGCCAAGAGTCCCGCCAGGCAAGAGGTCAGCTCGGCAGAGCCTGGGCCTGGACCAAGCAGGCTCAGCTCAGCCTGGCCCAAGAAGTCAGCTCAGAGAGCTCAACTCAACCAAAGAGGCCAGCCCATGCAAGAGAGCCCCGCCTCCGACCAAAGAGGTCACCACCGCCCAAGAAGTCACCATGCAGAAGAGCTCGCCCCGACCAAAGAGAACATCTCATGCAGAGAGCTCACCAAAGAGGTCAGCTCAGCTCGCCAAGAGGTCAGCTCACAGAGAGTCGCCTAACCAAAGAGGTCGCCTCAAACAGGATGCGAGCCTCGACCACACTCCCTCATCCTCCCTCGCACTCATGAGGAAAGTGGCCATAACTTTCAGCTCGCAGGTCCGATCTGGGGTGACCGAAGCCTACATCAAGCTTACTTATGGGGCTACAATTTCTGTCAAGGATGCGTCCAAATTTCACTTTTCCTCAACCGAAACTGTTCAAAGACTAGACGTCTCATAGGCTCCAAACAAACACTATTCCCACACTAACTCATCGCTGCGAGCTCTGGCCACACACGCTCATCCCAAGTGAGAGTCGCCACAAGAGAGGTCAGCCCATCCCAGGAGAGCCTCAGCTCTAAGAGGTCAGCTCATCCTAAGAGAGCTCAGCCTAAAAGAGCTCCTCGGCCACACAACTCATTCCCTTCCCGCCTGAGCTCGGCCACATAGCTCGCCCTCCGACCCTTCCATAAAAAATGTCATGCAATCGGGTTATAATTCAACCATTTGGGTGACTAAAGCCCACACTGTGCTTCCACCGGGATGAGGCTACGATATACCAGAAGGAAACATGGCCAATTCCCTTTGCTACCTAACGATAACAAAGGTAAGAGAAAACCTTTACCAAATTGTATTAAACATACGAACTGAGTTTAATTACAATTTATCTCACACTATATCTACAAAAACTGGATAACAGTTCAGTACATAACAAAAATCGAGTTTTATGCCCAGACTTTTACAAAACACATAACAAGCCATCTTCAACCTTCTTCTCAACTAAAACCTCATGAATTGCCTTCTCTTGGTGTACCTCCAGTACCTGAAATGTTTTTCCCATGACGGGGTGAGTTATGCCTAGTAGAGAAAGTCTCCTACAAGGGCTACTCCCCACCTAAGTGCACATGCAATGGTCACACAGAAAACACACATCCAAGTAATATGAGTACATGAATGTCATATGTCATGCATGAAATGTCATCATGCCCATATCTTGAGTCCCCACCGACTTCACACCTACCTATGCTATAGAACTATTGTCATTTTCCGATGACAACCAAAGGTTTTTCTTAATCTTTAACATTTTCATTTACAAATAAGCGCCAGGGTAATGGATTTCTCGTGTCGCACTAACGGCCTCCATAAACCCGTACACTTTCACGACCTTTCACCGCTGGGAATATGTCTGACCAGCAATTGATAATCTTTCACCTTGGGGGTGGATCTATCCCAACTTGTCGATACCTGAAGACATAATTATCCTTACCATTTCCTTAACCAAGGCGACTCATTTGACTTCATTCCACTAATCGGTGCCCACTAATCAACACCATGCCGCAGTGTCGATTCCGCCAAATCGTACCATGACACTCCATCGAACACTTAACACAGTGTCGGTCCCAACCATGCACTCACACCCATGTCATGCGATGTTTTTGTGCACATGCGATGATAATGTTACTGCATAATATCTCATGTTACATGCATACTGAAAACTACATGCAACAGTTATATTCATGCTTAGCATCATGTTAATATATTAAGCATGAGTATATCAACATCAATATTCACACAATCTGCATGTTATTCAAACAAGAAATAACACACAACAAGATCATCAATGTCAGATTTACATATCAATAAAGAAATCGCTCCAGAATCGTGGTCTGAAACTACACAAACACTCCGACCTTAAACCTATCTCAACTCAACAGTCATTAAACTGTTTTTGAACCAAATTTCCATCACTGTGGTTACACCTCATAGCCATACATGGCTCTTAAACAAGCATTCCTAACCAGAGTGTGAGAGAACCCTACCTCTGGTTTAGATCCGTTCTCACTCGGCTACAACTCCATCGTTTTCAGAAATCGAGGAACCCAAGTAGTTCTCTCTTTCATTCCCTCCTTCTTTGGCTTCTTTTCCCTTTTCTTTATTTCTTCTATTCCACCGAACATATTTTCTCTTCGGTGGAGAAGACTTCCCTAGGTGTAGAACACCTCATGCTTCCTTTGACACTAAGCATCATTCTATGCCACAAGTCACCACATACCACTTCCTTATCACTATCTTGCATGCATGATTTAAACTTGACACTTGGCCTCCACTCATGTGCCAAGTGCCCTGTTCTCAAGTGCCACATGGCATGCAATCCTCATGCCACGTGTCACTTTCTCGTTCGTCCATTTTGTTCAAAATACGTGAAATTCTGACTATTTCGGAATTCAACAAAATTTGACTGTGTACCTAGATTTCGCGACGAACCTCAATCTGGCAGGATCCATGTCGCATCCGAGATCTAGAGAAATCCCGTGTTTGCAACCCGCATCTATCGCTTTACTTTATCCGGGTCCGCCAAACTTCGATCTGGGCCATATGTTTGATGCTTTGATTGAATGCTAAAAAAATCCAAAGAAGATGGAATCACAAGCTTCCAAAGCACTAATTGTCGCCCACATGAGCCCGTAAAACGCCGCCAGAGCAACCTATCTTCCATTCCCACTTGCTTGCCTCCACGATTAATCTCCTCGCTTCCGATTCATACCTGCTTACAGAACTAGAATTCTATTATCTTTTATCCATCAATTGTTGAGGCTCACCGATCTCATTCAACCACAGCCAAACCCATCGATCTCCTCGTCTCCTTCTCGGAATTGTATAGCTTTGATACTGTTAGATAAACACTGGTTTGTAGCTTTAAATGACTATACTTTACTGTTGGAAGTGCGTAACTCTGTCTTCAATGCTTAAGGCGATAATAAGATCATCTTGATGGAATCTGTTCCAAGTTTTTCATAGTATGAACACTTTTCATTTGTAGTTTTTTTCACTCGGGATGATTTACAAATGTGAGAGGTCTTCTATATGAGGGAGATGATAGAATTTTCATTTTTTTCATCTAACCCTATAAGGTGTCTTAGGTTCCTGTAGAACCTGAGATCACTTTTCAAGGAGACACATCCCTTGGAAGTGTCTCTTGGGTTACGGGTCGGGTCAAGCCCACTTGGGTGACCCATGCCCATAATCATACAGGTGAACAAACCGTGTGACTTGAAGCACACTGATGGTGGAAGCTCCAATACAAACCTATCCCTAGCCACAGGAGACATCACCATAATGGTAAGGCGATGCTTATTTACCCCAAGTATCTTTAATAATACACATGATCAAGTATGATTCAATCCCTCAAGAATCCACACTTAGATCTCTCTTATAATTACTCAGTAATCTAAGTTATTCAAAGCTCTATCAAACGAAATAACTCTAACTAGTGAATATAAGTAACGAGTGTATAAGCAAAGAATACTTTTTCTTTCATCCTCATACCAATTAGATTTAAGTTAACTCGCTTTTTTAGGAATGCTCCGTTAAGCCAAATCTTTCCATGATTATGGGATACATCCTCAGATAGCCAACATCAACTCATCACATCACGATATAGTCAAAAGTCACAAAGGGTAAGGAAAAATGAAATCCATATATAGGATTTCTATGACTCACATAGCAAAGAAGTAGGGATTCATTCTTTTGCTTCCCAATTGGTCGTCTAGCAAATGCAGTATGAAATGCATGTTATGGTGGAGCTTCTCTTTCTTAGAAAAGATGAAATAGTGTATGTCTTGCTCTAAATTGTAAAACAAATAATGCATATGAGTTTTAGTCTTATCGCCCAAAGAGCAAACTCGAAACTTTTATTTCCACATTCCATGATGTTAAACAAGTTCCACACTCAAATTCTTCCTCTAAATAGACACACGAATGGTGAGGTAAGGCATTCATGTCGATTCAAATAAAGAATCTCATCTTAATTCTAATCAAGGTGACCTAGTAAGTGATAAAATGACCAAATTCGCTCCCACTGCGCCTCAGTCCTCTAAATTAAGGTCTCATCTCTACTCGCTCCCACAGTGCTAGAGGCGATTACTCATGTGAGGGAGTCAATTAAGTCTATCGACATACACATTTAACAAAGCAGCGCATTTTCAACATATTCACAAAAAAAAAAGTGAATCATGTGCAATGCTCTTTATCTTATTGTAAGAATATCACAAGTGTTTTGTTCCATTCAATCACATCTTACTTAAGCCTAAGGATCTCACATGCCTCACAAATGCATCCCTATCTATTGGGTTAGTAAATAGGTCTACTACCATCTCATTGGTAGGAATGTGTTTCAGAAGCACTTCATTTTGCGTGATCATATCTCTAACAAAATGATATCTAATCTGGATATGTTTGATTATCCCACGATATTTCACAATCATTCAGCAAGAACGCATATCCAAACGTCGATTTGCATTGATCATGATCGCTTCCCCAATTAGCATCCGTATAACCAATCAATCGCAAATCTCTCCCTTGGTAGCACAACACATAATCTGTTGTTCCTTTTAGATATCTCAAAATTCTCTTCATTGCCATCCAATGTTTTATACCTGGATTAGATTGAAATCTACTAAGTAAAATTCTTCAACAACATAGCATATGTTTAGACGCAGTACATCATCGTGATACACGACTCTTGATAACATCGAGTATGCATTGACATTTGTTCTTTCTCTTCAACTGACTGGGACACATATATCAAGACTAAGGCTCAAATTTCTCTTCAACAAAGGCCCATAAGCCGTAATCATGCATATGGTAACGTCAGACATTTTCTTTATATACTTTCGACATAAACTCCAGAGGCGTTTGAGCGAATTCTCAGGATCTTAATACCAAGTACATAGCTAGCCTCCCCATGTCTTTCTATTTCTCGAAATTTGATGACAACTACTTAGTCACATATATCAACTCGCTTATCATTTCCTAGCTATTAATATGTCATCGATATATAAGGTGATGTAATTATGAGGTGGGTTATTTAAACATTTAATATACACAATGATCCTCTTCCATCATTGTAAAACCATCTTTCAACATGGCTTGAGGCCCGTTTAAGACCATAGATGATCTTTTCGAAGCCTGCAAACTTTGTGCTCCCGGTCTGAAAGCTCAGCTTCCAAAGGTTGATCCAACATATAGATTTCTTCATCGAGCTCTCCATCAAGAAAAGCAATCTTAAAATCCATTTGGTGTAATTCTAGATCCATTCTTGCCACAATGGCTAAAAAGAGGTGAATGCAAATTTGGTATGGATGGAAAGATCTTGTTGAGACCTTTCCAACGCTTTTTTTTTTTTTTGGTAATTTTTGGAGTGTTTGGATGAGGTCAAACGGGCCGGTCAAAGTTTAGTCAACGACAATCAAAGCTGTCAATCAAATGGTCAATGACGGTCAACTGCCATGTCAACCCGATCAACTGCCACGTCATACAATCAACATGTCAATTTCCATGTCAAACCAGTCAACGTAGATCAACTACCACGTCATCCAGTCACACTTGGCTCCATCAAAGCCTGCCAAGTGACGCAATCAGATGCTGCCATGTGCTCCTTCCATTTGCCCTATGTCATTGTCCAGTCAACCACCACGTCCGTAGCCACATCACTGGTGGTCAATTGCCATGTCATCCTGTCGGTCAACAGCCACCACCGCCACATAATTGCCATTGCCTTTGTCGGCGCTAGTAACCTGAAAATGCAGGAAATTTTCCAAACATTTTTGAAAAAACACTATAATTCAACCATAAATCCAAAAATTATAAATAAATAAATAAATATATATATATATATATATATATATATATATATATATATGTGTGTGTGTGTGTGTGTGTGTGTGTGTTGGAAAGGTCTCAACAAGATCCTTCCATCCATACCAAATTTGCATTAAAAAAACATACACAAAAAAAAGAGAGAAAAAAAATATATGTTCATTTTTTCTCTCTGTTTTTTAAAAATAAACCGACGCACAAAGAGCACCATACTGGCTTTGATACCAATGTTAGATAAACACTGGTTTGCAGCGGAAATAAATTATACTTGTTGAAGTGCAGAACTCGATCTCTTCAATGCTTTAGGCGAGAATCAGGTCACCTTGATGGAATATGTTCTAAGATTTTCACAATATGAACACCCTTTTCATCCGTAGTTTTTTTTCACTTAGGATGGTTTACAAATGTGAGAGGTCTTTTATATGAGGGAGATGATAGATTTTTCTTTTTTTATCATCCAACCCTATAAGGTGTCTCAGTCTCAGATTTATAGAACCTCGAGATCTTTTCGTGGAGACACATCCCTGATGCGCCTCGTAGGTTACGAGTCAATGCTCCACTTTGGATGATCCATAATCCAACAGATACCATGTAGGATAAGAGAGCTAAAAAAGGTTGAATATTTTTGTACATATTTTTCCATTGATATGCACGCTCTTATATAGAATATACACGATACAATAATCCTAATTCTATCAAGTACTAGAATCAGTACTGCAGAATTATCTCACTTCCATATATTCAAAAAATTATCTCCTAAAATTATGGTGATTATCATCACACTCCATAATTCTCTGATACTTTCCTTAGCTCACACCCATAGAGAATGCAGATAATGTGCTTGACTTTATTCATGACTGAAAGTATTCTTTCATATGCTAAAAACAGAGAGAGAGAATAGAGGAGATCTTTTTGTTAAGAAGGAAGAGGAGAACATGGAAGAAACTTATTACACTTCATAGAAGCTTCTAGATTAGATGCAAATAAGTTGATTCCAGGTCGAGCATGCATCTCATGATCTCTCGTGAATCGCTCTCGAGAGATTAGGCAGTGCAGGAAGGCTGATAAGCAAACTCCATATCCACATCGCCGCCTTATGTATCTCAGATTGTGTGGCTCTCTTCTTAACACTGTGAAATGTAATTTCTTTTTCTAGCACTTAGTTGTTGGTGGTTTGCAATTCTGAAGACTGGTGCTATGAGTGCTTTATCAGGATCAGCTTAAGTAGAGTTTTTGTTTAGAAATACCAAGGTTATATTGTGTCGATGTGAGTATTTGTTTGTCTCTTTGTTGTAATGGGGTTTATTGGGTGTTGTATTATTTTTCATCTTGTTTTACAATTACATTTTGGGTATGTGATTCTACCGGAAAAATTAATGGTCAGTGCGCTACATATGAATGTTCTTATGTGTGTAGCAAGGAAACAAATTCCTATTTTGCTCTCTACTTAACCTAAGCTGGTTCACACACATCTCACTAATAAGTTAGGATCAAAAACTCGATTTTGGCTTACATTTTGTCTCATCCTCCTAGAAAATTCATGTAAACATGCATATTATTGATGGATAGAAGTTATATATACTATACCTAATTGAACATTTAAATTCCGAGAAATGAAAAGCTTTTTGTATGCAGAACTTGTTTCTCCCTGTAATTTTTGTTGTAAAGCAGATTTTATTCTATGGAATATTATCTTTCTCCTTTGAATAATTTCTAGAGACATCCAAACAATCCAATTTTTAATAAAAAAATTGAAAAAAAATTAAAATAAAAAGGTAAATTAATTTATTTTCAAAGAAATTATAAAAAATAAATAAATAAATTCATAAACATCTTCAAAGTACAATCAACCAAAGGCCCCAATCACAATTACCTCTTAGAGTATAACAATAAAAAATTTCAAAGTCAATCGCAAAAAATAAAAATTAGATTCAAAGTCAATAAATTATTTTTATTTGATTTTTCTAATATATCTCACTTATTGTTCTTCATTATATAAAACAATAAATAAATTTAAAATAGACACATCTTTAACTAATTTTAATTATATTTGATTTTGTTTTAATTTATGTGATAAAGCAAAATATGATAAAACTATTTTCAGTTTTTTTCTTTTCTTCAATTAATATTTTCTAGGAACCGAACTGCCCTAAATCCAACATTTATTTTTTTTGATAACTATTCACTTTGCAATACATCATAGTATTTTATTCCTTACATTTCTTCAAAAATAAATTATTACATTTAAAACATGAAATTAAAATTTAAATAAGAATTAAAACAATATAAATAAATAAATATTAAAAAAAACTATAAATTGTTATAAATATAAAACTATGGGCAATACTAAATAGATTCATGAATGTGGAAGAGACTTTTTAATCTCGAGAAGGTTAATGTTTCATCTAATGAACCTTGAAGATTCATCCAATGAACATTGAAGATTCATCCGATGACCCTTGAAGATTCGTGTATCATTCACTTAATGTATCTTGAAGTTCGTGATTCATCTGATGTATCGGGATGATTCGTGAACCTATACATAATGGTCATTATGGTAACCATTATGAAGGACCTTTTAGCTTTCCTAGATAATGGTCATTATGGTTGCTTTATGGTGACCATTATGAAGGACCTTCCAGCTTTCCTAGATACATGTATCAAAAGCCTATAAAAGGGCCTCACTTACGCCTTGTAATATTATCCAAAGAAATACAATTCTCTCGCCCATATTTCTTTTTATTTTACAACACGTTATCAAAGACGAGTACTCATCACCCTGAACGGTCGATATTGGATGATTTTACTAGATCTATGTTTACATTTGATTTATCTTTATTTCAGTTTAATAATTGTAAACTTTTAAAAATGTCTGATATTACTAAGAGGAAATTTGCTGAGCTCAATCTCTAAATGCACACATTTAACTTGGGATTCGGGCGTCGAAATTCACCCACCTCCTCCTCCGACTCTAAGTGAAACTATTGTCCCGCATTCTGAATGAAGTTCTGCCCAAAAGGCAAAGCGTTGATTTTCCTCCACCACCACCTCAATCAAGACCTTAAAAATGAATATCTTACTAAAAAAGATCTGCTTATTGATGAGTGTGAAACCTATTTATTTTAGTCCATTTTTCATGAATAATCGAGGCTTAAAAGTTCAATTTAATGCATAATTATAGTATCTTCACCCAAACTTGTGTTTTGCAAAAGTTTAATTTCTAAGCCAAAGTGTTGAATGTCGTGACAATCTCAGCATTGTCGCAACATAATTGCAGGCAAGTAGCAGAATCAATGTCGCAACAATCGAATCTTTGTCGCGACATAGATTGAGAAGGATACTGAGAAGGCAACTAAAGTTTGTCGCGACATTTTGCAACTCTGTCTCGACATAGTTTAAGCAGAATGGCAGAAAATGTTTGTCATGACATTTTGCAACTCTATCATGACAAAGAACAAGGCAAATGGCAGTAGAATATTGTCACGATAATGGAAATATGTCGCTACAAAAGATGAGTAGAATCCAGAAGAAACACTAGAATTATGTCGCGACATAGCAATGCATTGTTGCGATAAAACAAAGGGCAGAAAGAAAAAAGAATGTCGCGACATAGCAAAGTTTGTCACAACAAAATCTGGCAAGAGTTCACAAATGTTTCTCACGACAATTGTTTTTATGTTGCGGAAAAACCTCAGAGATCTGCAGTACAAGGCAAAGAAAGAATGTCATGACATTTAAAACTTTGTCGAGATAATTATTTGATAGAATTAACTGAACTTTTTTGCGACATTTGAAACATTGTCAATATAGTTGCGGAAGAGGGGAACATGGCGATCAATCAAATATTTGTCGCGATAATGATAAGTTTTTTCGCGATAATCATTCAAGAGGAATGTCAGCCATAAATGTTGCGACAAATTTACAACAAAGGATAAAGACATGGAAGCCGCAGATATGTCGCAACATTCATAAACTTTGTTTCGACAAACCTTACAAAGGCAAAAATTGAAGACATAGCAGAAATTGTCGCGACAAGGCCATGGCAGAGCTAGAAGATAAAGACAAATGCTACAATGTCGTGACATTGTTTATTTTGTCGCGACAAGCTACCCAATTGGGCCTACACAAAAACCCACCAAATATGCTTGGAATTCCGGCCCAGCAGTTAATAAAGCCTATAAATAGGAAGAAATAGGGCACGAAAAGAAGGAGATCATCGAAGGAAGAAAACAGAGGGAAAGCAAAGTTTTTTGCATATAGTTTTCTTTTCTTTCTTTCTTTTGTTTCTTTTATTTCTTTCTTCTTTTTCTATCTTTTGTTATTTGAATTTCTTTTCAAGATTAGTAGTCGGGTCTGTTTCTTTAATATTGAGCCGATCATTGTAAATCAAGCTTCATTTTTGTTTGAACATTAGTGGAATTGAACCCATTTTCTAATTCTGATTATAAGCCAATGAATTTGCTCGATCAACTAGTCATTGTCACTTAGATTCACCATAAGTTTTCTTTTTTCTTTTTTCTTTTTTTTCGCCTGTGAAGGGATTGTGTTTGAGGTCATTCAGAGTATTTAAATGAATGTTCTAGGTATGAAAACTGGATTGATTTCTTTTCGTATCATTGCCGACCCTACCGTATCCACTCGGGCCGGCATGACTGGGCTTTTAAAATGAACAAAGAAAAGTTGCGTTTTCGAAGCTTGGAAAATCCATCCCCTAAGAGGAACGCTTTTGTTTAGAGTCCCCACTTACTTTTCATTTTTATATTATTAAGGGGAAAATTAAGTAAGAATAAAAAACCCCTAATGACTCCAGTCATGATGAAGCGGTCTACGAAACACGAGTCTGGGTCTGGGGATCGGGTTACCTATTGGGAAGGTACCTCATGTGAGGTAGCACCCCTCTAAGCCTGGAACTTGGTCTCTACTAATGAATTGGGCACATAGGAGCATATGGGTCAAAGATCCATTAACTCACCAGCGTATGCATCGATATGAATCACATAAACCCGCGGCATCCAAAGATACGCTTAACCTCAACAAATTATAACCAAAGGCACATACATGTGGTCTCTAGCCATGCACCGCATAAGAAGTCAGTCAATAAGCACAATAAGCATGCATGGCAAACAAGCACCAAGTACTCACGTGAATTCCTTTATCCAACATCAAAGCACAAACCTGTGGTCCCTAGCCATGTCCTATAAGGGAAGGTTAGTCATGTGTTTCCAACATACAACAATCACTCAAAATCAAATGTCTCTAGTGTTGTGACGGCCCATCCTCCGCCTAAACGGATGAGGGGACGCCACACGGGACTGGGACTCCTTTACCTGATTTTTTGACATTGGTGGGCCCATTTCGAAATATAAATCTAAACTTGTAATACTACCACCGTAGTGGTGTTTAAATGTTCCAATACATATGTTTCTGAGTCCCATTTACTTGTACTTACACAAATTCACTAATACAAAATATTATATTTACATTTCAAAAACAAAATCAAAGACCTACATTTGGTGGACTCCTAATGTTGTAGTCAGTTCCGCGAACGCGAATGCCTCTGATGTCCTTTTGGCATCTACACGTATGAAACACCCGTGCTAAACTTATAGATTAGTGGGAAACGGATAACATATATGACCACTTGTAGTGGTCCTCAATTATAGTATACATATATGTAATTCATATATCATAACATTCAATCTCCCGTAGGAGTACATAACAGAAATCTTATACAGAGGGCACCCGTAGGTACACTACATAACAGAACTGAGATATGCCTTAGCATCATAATTGATTACTTTTGTTATCATATAATTATTTCCATATATCATATTATTTAGATACACAACATATAAGTATTTTTCCTCGCATGTACTCAAGAATAAATGAAACGAGGACATAACACAATAGTACTCAAGGTACCCAGACAAGATCAAATAGGTGCCATACGACGGTTCGCCCATCGCAATGCGTTAAGCAGCACAATGCGTAAGGTTATAGAATTGACAGAGAGTGTCGTCACACTAATTAGAGAGTGTCGAAGCACTAAACAAAGAGTGCCAAAGCACTAAACAGAGAGTGCCAAAGCACTAAACAAAGAGTGTCGTCGCACTAATCAGAGGTGCCTATTCATTCACTATTCAATCTTAAGTAGACATATAATTATATGTATTACTGAGCTTGTTATATTGTTCTTAATCACATTAGGAAATAAGGGGCAAGAAACAAAGTCTGCCCATTCACTTCACCGAGGCAAAGAAGGTTCGTGATATTTTACATATAACTCAGGATGTGCACCGAATTACTTCATTTACTTGTTAGGATCCTACATTAATCCAATTGATGGTTTCCAAAATTAATAGAAGAAAGAAACATAAACAAGACTTCAAGTTCGCCTAGGCGAAAGACCTTCACTAAGGCGAAGCAACCTTCGCCGAGGCGAGGCAAGAGACGGAATTGGGCTCTGCCCGTGATAAAGTAACCGACCTTCGTGACGCCCCAACCGGGTCCCATCGACAACCCGTCAACCCACGGAATTCCCCCGTGGATTTGCAGGATCCGACACCACACTGTTGTGTCCCATTTTATCTGATCCATATTTTGATAAAAATTGGGAAGCCCCTTTGTTCGAGAGCTCTACCCAACATACAAACTTATATAATGCAAGATAATCATAACCCATTCAGTGGTCTCAAATGTAAGTAGTATTGACCCCATTGTGGTCTATCCTCCCTCGTCCATATCCCCAACATATATTTTTACTGGGATCCATTCATTCACATTTAAATCTAAAATATGAAAATAAAATGCTTAATTACAGTCCGTAAGAGTCCGATCACGACCCTCTTACCATAATTATATACCCGACTATTTATACAATAGTCCCAAAAGAATTTAGTTACAATTCTTTTATACAAAATATTTTTTTTACAAAAATGTTATTCAAAGGTAATATCAAGGTCACACATCAGCCTTCTTCATAATCATGGCTTCATCGAAGCGCCGCCCTCCCGTACACCCTCAGACCGAAAAGAGGTCCCACTCCATTTGCAAGCAATGCCCAAGAGAAAATTTTTTCCTACAAGGGCTACTCCCGCCTAAATGCACATGTGCAATGGCGTACATAAACATCAATTCATATCATATAAATAATGCAATCCTATATGGAATACCTGTGGTCGCGATGAGACGACTTCATGCCCGCCAACCGTAATCCCGACCGACTCCCTCACGCCTACAATGCCAAGTGTGAAAAACTAGTCATTGGTGTTTCACCCAATGACTTAAACCATTGGACAACCCTCTAATTTTAATTTATCAAATATCATGTGTTTATTTGGGTTACGAATTTTCGGGGTCTCATCGCAGGCATCGCACGCCTTCCGACAATTTCGCGAACTTTCATTGCTGGATACATATGTCTGACCAAGAATAAAATTTGGGCCTTTCACCCTTGGTGGGGATCTGCCCCATCTTGCTTCACCCAAACATACGTGATTTACTATTATTATTGTTTTACACAACCGTGAGTCTCGATTTTGGACATTGTCCCATTTCGAAGCTCACCACACATTCACCAAGAATGTCAATAAGACTCATGCACCCATACCCGACTCCTAATGCGATGTGGACTCAGGTGATTATGAAATGCACCATGCCATTTCATGCAATCGCATGCTACATGCACAATAAGAGCTACATGCAACATTTATAAATTTCAGATAATTATATTTCCTACATATAATTTCCATTTATCACAATTTCCATGTTAATACATCAAGCAAGTATATTTAAACATGATTTTTACACACAACAACATGTTATTTATTTTTCGAACAATAACACACAAAATGGCCTAAATCTTGGACCCACATAAACAGGGCACCTCTCGGTCCCTTCACGACCATGAACAATTTTTGGTTCCATTCATCAACAAATTACAGTGATACCGAAAAACTCAAAAAAACCTAAAGACATCAATCTCGGGATTAAAACCAAACTCAACGCAAATCGACCCGCCCGGAATCCGGGCCCCAAAAATCTTGTTCGGATTGTCCAAAATAGCCCCAAAATTCAGCCGCCCGAATCGCTCAAAATAGTTCAAAATTCAGCCCGACCATCTGAAACACCCCCAAAATTCAGCCTGTAATGTCCGAAACGCTTCTAAAATTCCTATACTCAATCCAAAAATTGGGACTGGAATTTCACTCCTCACGACCTCGATTTGATAATAATATGATCTCGTGTTTTAATTACTTTTCTAATATTTAGTTTTATTTGGTTTGTAGGAAAACGCGAAGATGTTGAAAATGGGCGTCACGGGAGGCACGGAGAAAGTGGTGTAAAAATGTTGGCGATGTGACGCGTTCGCGGAAATCTCGTGACCTTATCTCTTAGAGAGGCTATAAAAGGGACAGGAGAATCACATTGAAGGGGTTCGAAATTAATTCGCAGACTTAGGGGCTTGGAACAAGAGAAAGAAGACTAGAAGATCGACCTTTGCAAGAGAAGACTTGAAGAACCCGGGAGATCATCATTCCCTCGATACTTAAAGTTTTCTCTATCCTTATTACCATGTCCTGCTGTTTATTTGTATTGGAACAGAACATAATGAGGTTCTAATTTCATGGTTTAGGGTGTTGGTAGAGTTTTGGACATGAATACTATGTTAAAGTTTTAGCCTTTTTATAATTCCATTATCTTTTATATACTTGTCTTACCATTAGCACCATTGCTTGAATGAATTCATATTAATTTTTGTCAATCTTAATATGTATTGGTTCTTTGTAAGATCGGAGAAGTGAATGAAGAATTAGACATAGTTAGGTTAACCTAATAAACTTGGTCATATAGGATTATCAATGATTAGGAGGCTTAGGAGTTCTTTGCACTCTATACACCTTTAATGCTTAGGGTTGAGCCACGGAGCAAGAAACCTAGTGATTCGTGCCACGGTAGGGTGATGCGGAATCAACAAAATTTATATTCCTAAGTTCCTCCTACTACTTAGTAGTCAAGCTCTTCTTGATATAGCGGTCTAAGGAGTCGAACACGGGGATGGGTTTTCATCCCGTGGAATGATTAACATCGGTGTTTGAAAATGGTGAAGGGCAAGTTTGGATTTTGGTTTTGTTAAAAGCGGGGAGGTTAGTTGTTCAGCTGGTTGGCATTTGTAAGCCAAATGAAAGTGTGAAATGGTAACCTTGAAGGCTTGGGTACTAACCTGACAACATAGGGTATTACAGTTTCCTCGGGTTCTTTTCCTCGCATTAGAGCGAAAAGATGACATATAGTCAAGCAATAGGTTCTTTGTTTATCTATAAAACTAACCACAAAAACCACTCCTATTTAGTCGACCCAGTACTAAACATTCAAAGTCCCCATTCAGTTTGAAACCACAGCATTGCATATTCCCATAGCTCGTAAATGACATGCAGAATATCGGTTGCATCTATATTAAGAATGCTGCTGAACCTTAAAGCATAAAGTATTGACGAGGAAAGACATTAAATGGCATTAAACTCAGTTTGGAAAAATTTGCAGGAACCATAAATGCGTACACCTTTAACATTAAGCATGAGGACAACTGCGATGCTTGAAAACCAAATGTAGCCCTCCTCTTCAAAAATTTATGAGAAGCCTTGGCTATCCCTTGGTTGTCATCTCGAGGGGGTGTTTGGCGGCCCAGAGAAAATGAAAGAAGGAGAGAGAAGAGAAGGAAGCAAATAGAACCACACAAAATAAAAGGCTGGAAAAAGCGTATTAAATGAAAAGTTTCTGGGTTACAAAAGGTGAGGGTTTATATAGTCGACCCGAGTGTGAAATAATACCTAAAATATGAAGTTACATAAGGGTCAATGGTAATACATCAAAAGCGTGGTCGTTTGGGATCAAGTATACCAAACAATGAAATTTGAGATTTATTTATCACGGGAAGTTTCGCTAACTGTGAATTCTACAAAAGATAATGAAAATGGGAAATTCATACTTGTAGTGAATTTATTTATTAGCGAAATTTAGCTAACTAGTGTGAAATTTTGTGAGATAAATTGGAAAATTTCATTAGGCGACAAATTTCGCTAATTGTGAATTGTTAACTGTGAAAAATTCTCAATTCGCTAGGATTGCGAAATTTTATTATGGTGCGAGAATTTTCGCTATCCAATGAAATTTTAGCGATCATAAGCGAAAATCTGGGATTACTCACCTTCACTGTTTTGCTCGGCTGCGAATCCCTCTGCTTCTTATTCATCACTTTGCCTTCATTTTAAGTTGGCTCTTGTGAATCCTCGGCATTCGGTACATATCTTGACATCAAGCATTGATTAGATTTGAGGCAGAAACACAATGAAATTACGAAACAAACTCGAAATGGAATTAGTGAAACTAGTGGTCACTGCACACATCAATTGAAGCTAATTGATATGATTGGTGCATGAAGCACTGAAACCTATCTTGAATAGGGCTTCCGAAATAGCACTTTTTGGGCACTAGTCACACCAACCAGGCTCAGTTGCTGATCCTTAGCGATGTTAAAACAAAATGGATGCATCTTTGTGCTTTTTACAAAGTGTATTTAGATTGAGCGTATGAACGAGGTAAGATTGCAACTAGCATGAAAATTTACACCTGTATGGCAGGTCATGAGAGAGCAAAACCATATAAGAACGAGTTTAGAGGCTGACATTGGTTCCTGAAGGTCGACACAATTTCAATCTAATTGTTCCTAATATAACCCCGACTTGAGCGATAAAATGCAAGCTATTCCCTCCCCCGAGCACAGCTCTTTACGCCATGGCCTTAAGCGTTGACCCTGACCTAAATAGAGGTAAGCGGCTCTTATTTCTTCCTTGATTGCTATGTAGGTGTGATGCTAAAGTTTCGACTTCGCGAGGAGTCAGGTGTAGCGGTCCATAGATGACTCCTGACCCGGTGGGTTTAGGGCATCGAAGCGAAAGGATCATGGCCTGAGCTGCGAAACCGCGCGGACTTGAGATGACTTAGTGCTTTCTGACCTGGCTAAGCATCACCCGTCCACGTGTGGCGAACCTGAAAGTCGATGACTCCCGGCCCGATTAAGGTTTGGACATCGGGCTTCAAGGCTTCGCCATATACCCGCGGACCATGTTGGGTTTCAAGGCAAGCGTCGCTGACTTTTATTTCTCTTTCTTCTTTTCTTTTCTTTTTGCTTTTTTTTTTTTTCATTTGGGAGAGCTACATTGGTGCTTACCGTACATGGGTAACACAAACCTATTATGGGTCGTCAACAGGTTTAAGGTCGGCTTTGCAAAGTGAAAAGAGGTATATAGCTTCTCGACTATTAGTGCAAATCTAGTGTGCGATATTGAATCGGCAAGGGAAAGTTTAAGGTTGAGTATGCTGAAATCTCGATTGACCGAAAACTAAATCATGCATGGAATTGTCACATCATTAAGGTAACATACCAGGGTTTAATTTTAATCAGGCAAGAATATACACAAAATGGAGACACAAAAGTGATTTGCAAAAGTGTAGTAAAATGCAAATAGTCTTTATAATACTTTTGATATAACCAAAATAGGTAATACATGCTTGAGATGGCTAAATATAACAAAATATCCTTTTTACTATTGGTAATACATGAATCCTATACAGAATTAGTAGGCGGTTGATAAAGCTACTAAAAAGCTGTGCGAAAACATAGCATAATGAGATGCCTTTGCTGGCTCACAACTTTCCTCGGTCGAAAGTATAGACATGTCATAGGGATAGGAAAGTTAGAGACAGGAGTGTGACCACCTCAATCTCGCGGTGGTGGCGGCTCGAGGTTCTTCAGCTGTTTGTGGCCCGGCCACGTCACAGGAGGCTGTTCTTTCTTGTGGGCTCGTCTCGTGGGCGGGGGAACATGCGGAATGAGTGACTCATGATCTGCGGGGCATGGTATGATGGTGCTCTAAAGTGGTCTCGGCTCGAGTCGACCTCTGGTCGTAGGCGCTGTGGTGGCAGCGGGCAGACGGCATCCACACTCTTGGTGCGGAGCTCCTCGAGATCGAGCATGAGCGTGCTGGGAGAATCTTTCTTGTTGTATATGATGGCGGGGTGTCGGGGCGTGGTGACGGTGGAGGAGATGGAGATATATCGGCTTGCTGGACTCCTCTCGTCTACACCTCGGGAGCGGGATCATCTCTCCTGGAGTCCCCTGCGCCTCCTCGTGGGGTACCTCCTCCCAGTCTATTTCTTTGGAGGAGGAGAAAGAGAAATAGGCATCACCATGGCTCTCTCCATAGAGCCCGGGACACAGGGCATCGATCCTCCTCTCGATACGAGGGCTCCTCACAGGCTTAAGAGTGCTTTCTGAGACTGGCTCGATGGAGTGTGACATCGACAAAGGTATACTCTACATTCCGGAACGAGGCCCTTCAGCGGTGGACCTTATCTTGAAATCTGTGGGGAGGTCATCACCGGCTGGAGTTCGGCCGAATCCTCGGGGATCCAGTCTGAGCCTCGAGTATGGCTCCCTGTGTACACATAGTCTTTGGCAGCGGGAAGAGTGGTCAGGATGAGGTGATCGATGAGAAGCATCAGGCGGGGCGCCTCCAGAAAGTCTGGGACTCTTTGTGGTGTCACGGGCGGAATGCGGACCATCTCCCTGCGTGTCGGTTGAGACCCGATCTCGTGCCCTCCGAGGTGGCTGCTCTGGCTGCGGGCTGTCACGGATGATGTGTGTCGGGCACTCCGGTCGATCATCGATAGCAAGTGGACTCCAGCGGACTCGATGCTCCACAGGAGATCATGGAGTGGCAGGCGAAGTACCGCGGGGAGTAATAGAGCGCACACCGATTGTCATGTCACGGTGGCGGGAGTAAGGTATCGGGCGCATGGAGTCCACGAGCAAATTGGTCAGCGTGAAGCCGCGTCATAATCGACTCTCCATGGAAATCGGCGTGGAGCAGCGTTCCGGTCGAGTCCACAGTAAGAGGTCGTCGATCCTCGAAGCGGGCGATGCTGGGATTGATGGTCTCCTCTCGCTGGCAGTGTGGAAGAGGCGACGGTGAGGCTAGATGATGGGGACTCCGGACTGATGTATGGGCCGGCTTGGAGGCGGGCCCTCTGGATCGTGAGACCTTTGGGGAGGGCAGGTCCCGTCAAGTCGATACCTCCCAGTTTGAGGCCATCGGGGGCGAGCTCGAGGGAGCGCTCGAGTGCGGTACGGGCCAGGGCTGCTCATCTGTATGGAGTGCTGAACCTGACCCGAGGCCTCAGGCGGGACCCACCTCTGGTACGTACCATATCTGTAGTGGGAGAGCGAAACAGGGGCAGGGAAGTGCAGGGTGCTCACTCACAGGTCGGTCATTGAGCTGTGAACCCGGGGCTCACGGGTGCAGGGATTTAAGGGAGCCTTCCTGATGGGGGACGCGGCGGGCCGGGAGCACGGGCGTGGTAGGGCGGAGTGGGCAGTGGCGGCGACGTGTGGTGCGCGAGGGCGTGAGTCTTGGCCTTATTTGAGTGGCGGATGGAGCAGTATGAGGAGGGAAAGCCTTTTGGAACTATGACGAAAATAGGCCCCAGCTTCCCTTTGTTTATAAAAAGCTTTGAAGGGAGCTAGAAGAGTCCTTTGAGCAATTTATTTGTGCTTAATCTTTCTTTACACCGAGAAAATTAATTTTCATTATTCAAATAATAATAAAACTAATAAAATAATTTATTATTTTAAATACATCTAAAAATCAAAATTAAATAATATTAAAAATAAAATTACTTAAAAGAAAAGTTACTAAAAATAGTAACTATTAAAATTCACTAACTTTAAGCAGCAAAAACACATTGCGATTTGGTTTCATTTGACACAATCGACTCGATTTACAACCGTTCGGGGTCAGGAGGGCTCCTTAACCCTGCGGCGGTCTGTCTTTGCTGACCTTGATGCCAGATTTCTCTTTGTCGATTTTCTTCTCATTGGTTGATTTTGGCGAGCAGTGCTCCACATTGGCGGCTTGATGTGACTCCCGAATGGCTTGCTTCACCTGGTTAACCAATTCTTGCAATTTAAGGACATTTGGCTTCACGCATTTTTGGTCAGCTAGGCACACTTCATCGATCCTTGATTTTCATTTTCCACCAACTTGTGCACTATTGAAGTGAAATATTCGACTCAATGTCATGTTGCCAAATGTGGGATTTATGACTCCATTTCGTGGTGTTACATTGGCATTTGTGGCCGAAATGGTCTTCCCAGGATAATCGGCACATGATTGGGCCCACTTGCTATTGGCTCGGTATCGAGCACCTCTGAAGTCTTGGATGGTAGTTGTCTACATAACCAACATCTCACTATTCCCTTGGGGATCTTCCTTAGATCGATCGACCCGATGATAGAGTGATGTTGGGTAGGTTTAGGCTCTCGAACCCTATTTATGCGAGGTATGGCGGTAGGTTTACTGCCAGCTAGTCTGCGGTGCTTTGTATGCAAATCCCTCGATGTTCGCGAAATTGTGGGGGATCACGGATCTTGTATTTGATTGGGGTCTTGCTGCAGTTATGTAACTTGCTTTCGGTTAGGAAGGCTTTCTTTTGATACCCGATCCCTTTTTGATTGTCACGAGAGATCTTTCAAAAACTTTGCATAGGCGGGGATTTTGTTGATGATGTCGAGGGGTATGTTGACCTTCACACCTTAGGACTTCCAGGATGCCTGCTTTCTGGGATGCCTTCTTCTTACTTCTTAGTGCACAGGGAAATGGGGTGGCGCGGTCTTCATTGAGTCCTCATGATGATCCCACCCTCTCGAGTTGACTTCCTTTTCCTTGCATGCTTCTTGGCGTGTGGGCAGCTGGTTTGCTCTATTTATATTTCCACTCCTCGGGTGATTATGGATTTCACTTCATGCATTTCTGAATTGCTGGATGAGCCTGCACTTCATGTCCACCCTTTGGTTGGCAAATGTTTGGGAAGGGAACCTTCCTCTCTCTGTACCTCGAATATTGTTGATCTTTGTGATTGAATCTGCGGGTTGTCTATTTTACGATTAAGATTGCTCGAGCCAATACATTCTTTTTTATTCAATGTACTTTCTCTGGTGTCAATCCTTTGTGCGATTGTACATTGATCCCCTTGCTCCTCATAAAATTTCCCTACCTTGCTCAAATTCAAGATGGCTTGTTCAACAGGAGAAGTGGATGATGGTGGATGTGAGTTCAGAATGAGGAACCAAGCGTTTGGCACCGAGAACACGTAGGCGGGGATTGGGTTTCATAGGAAGATTAGGGTGATTTTCAATTGGAATTGTAGGTATTACCATATGGGCCATTGGGTTGTGGCTTGTATTGACCTCATCCATTTGCATATTCGACATCAAATCCTTCTTGAAGCGGTCGGATGATGATGTTCTCAGGATGCTTAGTGGGTTGACAGTGATGAATGGGTTGGCACGTGCGGTGTTTTGATCCTTGCACGCCTTGTGGAGCCTCTTTCCTTAACTCCTCCGCTACTATTTGGGGTGAAATTTTTGCTTTCATTTCCATGTCCTCAGAAAGTGTAAAATCCCACTCCCCTTTGGTGGGAGTGAGGGCCTCATTTTCTCCACCTCTCTCGGGTTGGCTCGTCTGACCCTTGGAAGTTTCAGCCACATAACTTCGAAATCCATAACTCATCTGGATTTTTACTTAAAAATCACCTCCACATGGTTTCATGATTGTTTCATGGCGGGGGACATACCATTATAGAAATGATTCACTAACATCAGTGTCGAAACCATGATGTAGACAACCTTTGATGGTATCCATGAATCTCTCGAAGCATTGGTAGAATTTCTACCGTTGTCATAGGCCCAGGAAGTAAGTGTAGTCACCTCTTGGTCTTGGTTGCCATGAAATTTATTAAAAGTCGACGAAGGTCATTGATTCGTCGTTCCTCGGCCTCGATGAATTGAGCCATATTTTGGCTTTTTGTCGCCGATTGTCGATTAAATGCTTCGGCTTAAATGAAATCCGTATCGGTTATACTCCTTAAAGTTGTGCATGCCTCCTCAATCGAATGTGTGAATATGGATTTTCATTTTCCATATGAAATGTGGACGGGGGGCACTAGGTGAGGTCTCAACTGCCACATCCTCGTGAGGAGGTATGATGCGGGAGGGGCAGCTTTCTAGGAGGTGTATGTGTTCCCTCGTCGACTGTATCTTTGACATTTGGATTCATAGGGGTGCTTGTTGACTTTTCTTTGTTCCTCGGGTGGATCATTTGGTCTTTGTGCACACTTGATTTCCACAACCTTGTTCAGTGGTGCCTCACTCTTTTGCAATCTGCACGATATCCCTACGTTGATCTTTGCATAAACACCTGTTACACAAAATGAGACCACAAACAAAGAACCGCAAACAAACTTTCCCAAGGTCGGTGTTAGTTAAACAGCGGCGTAAAAAAACAAAAGCAGTCTATTTCTTTAAGTGAAAAAAAAAAACTTGCAGTTTCTATTTGCACTTTATTCAAAAGGGTGAAAGTGCTGACCTTTTAATGTGGATTACAAGTACATGACTCATGTCGGGTTTGGCACCGTCCCAGCGCGGCGCCATTGGTCGTGCCCGCGGTAGGGGTGATATCTGGAATTAACAAAAATTTATATTCCTGGTTTCCTCCTCTTTTGCCATAGTCATTTAATATACTAACGATTATAAGCGGTCTAAATTGAACAAGGGGATGGGTTTTTCATCCGCGAGATGATTAGCATCGGTGTTTGAAAATGGTGAGGCTTAAGTTTGGATTTTCGGATTTTGTTAAAACGGGGAGGGTTGGTTGTTCCTTTACGGTTGGCTTGCAATGGCTTAAATGAAAGTGTGAAATGGTAACCTTGAGCTTGGGTCACTAAAAGCGACAACATGGAGTACAGTGTCCTCGGGTTCTTTCCTCGCATTAGAGCGAAATGACATATAGTCGAAAGCCCAGCTAGGTTCTTTGTTTATCTATCAGGCTAGCACAAAAACCACTCTGTTGGAGTCGACCAGTACTAAACATTGAAGTCCCATTCGGTTTGAAACCACAGCATTTAACCTCATTCCCGTAACAAGTAAATTACATCTAAAGAATGTCAGTACATACACCATTAGAATGCGAACCACAAGCATAAGTATTGACGAGGAAAGACATTAAATGGCATTAAACCTAGTTTGGAAAGGCCCAGGGCCATAAATGCGTGCACGTAACATTGAAGCATGAGGACAACTGCAGTAACCCCAGAAACCAAGCTAGCAACCCTCCTCTTCAGGCTGAGGCAGTGAAGCATCCCTTGAGTTGTCATTCTCGAGGGGGTGTTTGTGTAGAAAATGAAAGAAAGGGAGAGAGAAGAAGCCCGAAATAGAACCTAAAATAAAGGCTGCCAGCTTGTATTAAATAAGAAAGTTTCTTGGGGTTACAAAAAGGTGGGGTTTTATATAGTCGACCCAAAGTGTGAAAATACAAAAATACCTAAAATATGAGATTACATAGCGCGAAAATGTATGCATCAAAGCGTGGTCGTTTGGGATCAAGTATACCAAACACGAGTGAGATTTAGCTATGCGGGAAATTTCGTAGCATAGCGAATTTCTCTATGCTAAGCGGGGAGATTTCGTAACTGTGAGTGCGAGGAGATGACGAAATGGGAGATTCGGTAGCAACGAGTGAATTTAAGTAGCTATGTGAACTTCGGTAACTTGTGAAATTTTTATTGAATAGCGAGTGGAAAATTTCATTGAGCCTGATAAATTTAGTAGCTAGCGAAATTTATTGCTTGCGAAAATTCTCAATTTACGCTAAGTTCTTAATTTTAAGCAATCTAGCAAATTTCATAATCATAGCGAAAATCCACAGGATTACTCCTACCTTCTGTTTTGCTCTTTGCATCACTCTTTGCACTTCTTATTCATCGCTTTGCCTTCACATTTTTGGTTGAAAACACTGTGAATCCTCAGCATTCAGCACATATCTTGACATCAAACTTGAACTAATTGGGTGACGGGCAAAAACACAATGATACAAAAGCAGGCAGAATGGAATTAGTGAAACTAGAAGTGGACACGCACACATCAATTGAAACTTAATTGATATGATTAGTCTTGTGGCACTCAAAACATCTTGAATAGGGCTGAAATAGCACTTTTGGTACTTAATCACCTAGTGATAGGGAGGTCAAATGACCTTGAAGGCTTTGATTACATAAAGAAGAGCGCGGAAAGCCTTATATTAAGATAATGGAATGGAATCGCGGCGTACATAGTAGGATTGTCAATGACACGACACCCTAACCTTTTGCATCTTTAATCACTTTACATCTGGAATGAACAATCACTTTAGTAATAGTTTAAATTCGTTTTAGTTAGCCCCCAGCCATCAGATTGCTAGTTTGAATATTAAAGTATTGTAATTTTTGAACTTAGCATACTACGATTAAGGTGTTCCCTGTGGATCGATATCCATACTTAGGTACACTTTACTACTTGACAAGTGTATACTTGTGCAGAATAGGCACTTAGCACTTCTAATTGAATGTCGCAAAACACGATCACCTGGCGCTATAAGTTTTTGAAGTATTGTGTCGAGTGCCTATTTATTCATAGTGCTTATGCTAATATCGATACTAAGTACTTCTTTGGTACTTCAGACATTTGTTTAGCTTAAATTTTTGATGCTTTATTTTTTCTTTTGCTTTGTGACAAACTTGCAGGTACGTTAGGTTGTATGCGATGGGAACCTGCTAAAAATCTTATTCCTTTGGATCACGAGTCGAGAGAGACTTTGAAAATAATTTTGAGGGAGGCGAGATAGAAGCGGTAGAATGGAGCGACTACTGGGGCCAGATGGAAGGAAATAGAGGCGGCGATGTTGGTTCGTAGAGGGGGTAGTATAATCTGATCACGTGAGAATATGGATAATTTGTTGCTATCGAAATTATGGTTCCTATCTGCGCGATTACTTTCCACTGTGATTGGGAGACCCAGCCAATCGGCGAACAGCCGAACTTCGAGTCCATCACCCTTCGGTTACTCTGAGGAATCTAGTTCACGGGCTCGCGCATAGGACCGAATGCTCGTATCCTTAACTTTTTAGAGTATGTGATATAGTGAGAAATATAACGGGTGGCGTGGACTATTCGGCATTGGCTGATTTCAAAGCGCAGTTCGATAACGTCATGGGATGACCTATCGAAACAAATTTAAATGCAGATTCTTTCCACGGAAAAGCGACAAGTTGAGAATTTACATCAGTAGCTTTTATCAGTATGAAGGAGAGTTGTTCTATGAGGTGTGGAAGAGATTCAAAGATTTGTTGAGAAAGTGCCCTCACCATAGCTTCACAAATGGATGCAAGTCCATCATTTCTACTTGAGTTGAGTCGTCCACTAGGACTCTTATTAATGACTTTTGTTGGAGGAGCTATTATGGGGAAGAATGAAGTGGAGGCTTCAATTCTTGAGAACATAGCCTTGAATGATTGTCGTAGTGGTGAGGAGAGCCCTTACTTAGAAGAAACTAGCTAGGGTGTTCGATTTAGACATGTTCACAAGCTTATGCTCAAGTGTCTACACTTCCAAGCAATCATGTGCCTTCTCAACAATTAGGTTCTCAAGTTATTCAAGGCATAAATTTGAAGAAAGCCCACCGTGATGTGAGCAATTTCATGGACCTCATCCCACTTCTCAATGCCTAATGATGAATGTCATGAGGGATATGACTATTGAATTAAGTTTTAATATATAAGGGTTCCCCAAACAAGAACTTCAATCCATATATCACTACAATCCAGTGGTGGAAGAAACCATCTGGACTCCCTCATGGAAAATCAAATTAGCTGTAATCCTATGAGTAAGCCAAACTCTCCAACCACCTCAAGAGAAGAAGTCTAGTCTAGATTTGGAAATGGAATCAATAGCTATATGGCATGAGTGGCATGTTTGCATGATAAGTCTGAATGAGACTAGACACATCATCAATCCAAGCACCCAACCTAAATTTAGAGGTCCAAATGGGCCAAATGGCTTAGTTTTAGTTTAGAGGACTATGGAATTCATTTTAGTAATTTCGAGGTCAACCCTAAGGAGATGTTAAGGTAAGATATTGGCAAAGCCATAACCCTGGTTGAGGGTAAGACTCCTCGAACAATCCATGGAGGCTCGAGAAAAGAGAAACCCATGGAGATAGAGAAAAGCAGCAGTCAGATCACCAGATGCAGGTGTTAGTAGTAAGAAACGGTTCTGATACACTAGAGAAAGTTAGTCCGTAAACCTAAGTATGATGAGAAGCCTATTATCCCGTATCCGCAATGACCGAGAAAGAAACATACTCGGATAAAGGTCAAGGGTGTCCATGGATATCTTCAAAAGCTTGGTATAAACATCCGATTGGCGAAGCACCTGGCAAAATGTGGCAGATATGTGGAATTACACACATCTACTTCCAAGAAAAGTAAAGCTGAGACTCACAGACTGGCCTCACAAAATAGTGTAAGGCATATTGCAAAAGCAAGCTACCTCTAAGCAGATCTGTGAGTTTCAACTCATGCATTGGAATGTGTATTTAGTGAGCCTGATTTAGGTGCCACTTCACCCAGGCGTGGGCGATCTTAAGAAACCAAAATCGAGGTTGGCCCTGATCATAATCACTGAAGTAGCGTAGCATCGGCCACTAACTCATCCAAGGGTATCATAGAAGATGTGTTAATCAAAGTGATAAATTTATCTTCCCGAGAAATTTCATTATTCCAGACATGCAAGAAGATGAAGAGGTCCCCATCATCATCGTGACTCCACCATTCTAGCCAATGAAGGGCAACATCAGTAAAGTAAAAGGGGCAAATGAGGCTTAGCCTGTAAAGAGGGCTGACATTCAATGGTCTCTTAATTCCACAAAGATCCAAGACAACTAAGGCTTATTTCTCCAGTTGAGAGGCTAGAGACTATAGTGGTTTGAGTCAATCATTCCTTCGTAAATCCATCGAGACTAGCTCCATCGGCATGATCCTTCTGGTGATGAGAAGGTTCAAGAGTATGTAAAATTGATGGACACTTTCGCCCGAATGGCAGGTGATTTTGAACTTGGGGATCCAGCCCAGTTTCACTGATCCCCGTCAGAAGCTCCAAAGAAGAGAAGGCACCTCAACACTGAGATACCCATCTAAGAACTACATCTCAAGGACTATCTCATCCTCCCTCTCTAGAGATGAGAAACAATTACAGATCCATGAGCACAAAGAATAACGATATCCTTAATGATATGGGGTGGAGAAACAAACATATACATGTCACAACGGTCGAGAACCTCAATAACTCCAGAATTTCCATTCCAAGAATGATCAAGATCCAACTATCTCCATCCATTACCCAACTCGGTATTATTTGATACATCTGGTCACGATGATTGTCCGGTAATCACTCACGTCGTGTCCGATCGTTAAAATCATACTCCAACTCAGTGTTTGAGTATCATTCGGCAAAATGATCTGTTACTTCCGTCTCATCGCATCAAACGAGATCAACAAAGATCATAAACAATGATTCAGTTATGTCGAATCCGGCATGAGATCCATTAATCATTGAGCATTCGTCCAGCATCACCGCGGAACTGAAACGTTCATATCATCCGTTTTCTTAGATATCACTTCTAATCTGAACTAAGATAACCGTAAATATCTGATTCGAGTAGACCATCTCTCAATGATTTTAACAAAATCATCAACTTCGGGAGATACGATCTGATCAACCATGTCAATCGCTATTAACGCACATCCGTTTATCTTCTTCTTACAAGAACTGAGTTCGGCAGAATGTCCAGATTCGAACTTCGAACACCAATTTGTATCAGACCTGCAATTATGTATCGTAACCCACATCTCAGGAATACAGAATGGTTAATCAAAGTCCAATTGAAACATCTCGTTGAAAGAACCAGTATTCAAGTCCGCGATGATCCATCCAGAATCAACGGTAAAGCCAAACCGGTACCTTCATCTTCGCTTCGGTGGTGGTAACATAGGTTAATCATCAACTCCGCCCATCTCAATTTGAGTCGCACCACTCGCAGCATCACAGTCCCGAGTCATGGATACTGATCTGCCGAAGAATCCCACATCAACTGTCTATCTGCGCAATCATCTGAGTTACAGAACTATACAACTGTTCAACATTGAATCCATTTGAACCCCAGATCTCAATCATCCATCAACCTCTCCATTCGGTGGAATCCATACGTTTTTCGTCCAGTGTCCACCTTTTATTCAAAACATCAACTGAAACGTCAAACACTTTATTTATCTGATCCAACAGATTTTGCCTATAGGGGGAGAATGTAAAAGATAACGGTAGATTTACTTTGTATTTAATAAATCGCGAATCTGGGGATAGGCTATGTCTCTAGTCTCAGGCCCAATTGAGCTCATCTCTCAATTTCTAACCGGCACTCGGTCTCTCTCGGCTTCCAGCGTATGCTTCAGGCAAGATCGCTGGACTGGAGCACTACTCTTCATCGGCACTGGGGTGAGAAGGAACAAACTGTCCGCGTATGTCCGCACCATGACTCTGGACTACGCCGGCCCCATACCCGGATCACAATTTCCATGATTAATCCTTTCTGGAGGTTCTGTGCTATGTGAATGATAGGTGAAGGTCATCTCGCTCTTACTTGAAGTGGGGCTCTAACTTTCATTCTCGCCCCGATGGCCAGCCGCCCGCCCTTGAAATCTCGTGGAAGTTCTCCGCTTCCTTCCCGAATTAGGAAGCAAGATCGATTCTCCTTCCTTCTGCACTAGCACCCATATCTCTGATGCTCAGGTGTCATCTACTTCTCTTCCAGCCATGCAAGGTCGCTCGAATTATCGAATCCCCTCCTCCCAAGGGCTTCGAGGATGGCTGACCTAAACCCTTGAGGCTATCGGTCTTCCAGCCTAACACCAAGTGGCTCAGTCCATAATGGTGATCAGCCAACGACTAGCCCGTGTATACTAAACCACAGCCCTGATCCTTTTCAAACTAATCAAAACAAATGACCTACAATTATTGGGCCTTCCTCCCTGAAACTGAGGATCATGTGCCTCGAACCCTCCTGAAGTACTTCACCCCCCTGTCTCAATACACAGCTGGTGCGATGGTGATAAATGAATAAGACTTTCATCAGATAAGGGTAGAGAGAGCAAATGATAATGAATAAATCCCTAAGGAAATTATGAGATCCAAAGCTTGGTCGGGTTATTACTTCCGCCACCCACCCCAAAGGCTTTTCTTCCTCTCATGAAGCTGAAGTATACGTGGCTGGAGAGTGAAGAGTTTTCTCAAATTCTATCTCAATTTAACTAGTAGTGCATATGCCAAACTAATAATAGCCCTTAATATCATGAATTACACTGCTCATCCTTTTCCTTAGGTGGTATAATGCCAACCACTAATACAAATCCATTCCCTGAACGATCATATTCATTTTGTTTCCCTAACCCCTAAGGTTATGTTCTTCCAGTCTTGGTTCTATATATAATCCTACCATGTATATTATTATTCACACAAATTCATGTGATAAGTACAAAACACGTAACACATACCAGTAAAGGATCTGACTCTTATACTCAATGGACGAGCTGTGATTTTGGTGACCTACTGTGATAACGCATTCAGCTCCATTCATAGGGAATCATTACTAGGTCTGACACAAGTCGTGAAGCCCTCTAACCCAGGGCCCACAACCATGGAATTCCCTGTGATTTCTGTGGACCTGATACCTACACTTGCGAAATAAGATTATCGATCCATATTTTCATAAAAATTAGGAAAAGCCTCTTTTGTTCGGGGAGGTCTACCCAAATATACAAACTCAGATAATAGAATAAATTCAAGAACTCATCCAGATTCTAAGATATAGGGACAATTCTAGGTCCATCCGTCTGATATCCCCACACATCCCTTAATGGATCCATTCAACTATATTTAAATCTAAAATATGAAAATGAAATCATGACACTAAGAGCCTCAGAATCACCCTCTTACCATAATTACATACCCGACTATTTATATACACAACCTCAAAAGAATTTAGTTACAATTATTTTATACAAAATATTTTTAAGTGTGGCCAGATTCAGCGGTAGTTGGAGGTCACACATCGCCTTCTTCATAATCACGACCTTGTTCGAGCCAGTCGCCTCCCCAGACACCCCGTACATGAAAGGGGATCCCACCATAGGTGAGCACGCCTAGAGAAAAATTTCCTGCAGGCATTTCTTGCTTCTAAATGCACATGCAATGGCATACATAAAACATTAATTCATATTTTAGATAAATAATGCAATCCCTGAATGTTCGTCATCGCGCAAGAGTAGACTCCTCATGCTCTAGCCAGTCTTAACCGACTCCTCGCACCTACACGCCAAGTGCAACCGAGTAATTAGTGTTTCACTAATGACAAACCATTGAACAACCCTCTAATTTTTAATTTATCAAATCTCTTGTGTTTATTTGGATTGCCGGATTTAGGGTCTCATATAGGCTTGCCGCCTTCCGACACTTTTGCGAACTTTCATCACTAGATACATTTGTCTGACTAAAAATAAAATTTGGGTCTTTCACCCTAGGAGGGAGGGTGGAGGATCCACCCCATCTTGCTTCACCGGCACTTGATTTATTGTATTGTTTTACACAAGCGTGATCCTCGATTTTGGATGTTGTCCCATTTCCGAGCTCACCACACATTCACTAAGAATGGAGAATAACAGTACCATGCACCCACACCTGACTCGACGCGTTGTGATCGTGCATATGAAATGCAATCATGTCATTTCATGCGATGTCATGCTACATGCACAATAAGAGCTACATACAACATTTATAAATTCTGGATAATTATATTTCCTACATATAATTTCCATTTATCCCAATTTCCATGTTAATCGTCAGTATATATAAACATGATTTTTACACACAACGGCATGCTATTTATTTTTCGAATTAATAACACACAAATGACCCAAATCTCGGACCCTCGCGGGGCACCTCGGTCCTTCACAACCATGAACAATTTTGTTCCATTCATCAACAAATTCTGATGGAAATGCGAGAGCTAAACAAAGCAAGACATCGGTCGAGTTAAAACCAAACTGTGAATTGATCCAAGGCGCTGGAACTTGATCAAATCATGTCGAATTTGTCCAAAACTTGATCTCGAAAATTCAACATGGTTTGTCAGAAAACGGTCGAAAATTTCTGCCAATCTCAAAAATTTGGGGTAATTCGGCCTCTCACGGCTTCTAAGAAAAACTGACATTAAATGGTTTTTAGGCTACAAATTCCGACTATCTCGAAATTCGATGAAATTCAACGGGGTAACTAAATTTCGCGAGAAGAATTCAATGGTGAAGTCCATTTCGTCATTTGAGATCTAGAAAATTTCCGGTTTTCAACCAAAATTACTGTTTTACCCTTTTTCAAAAAAATTGAATTTTTCTCGAGTTTTACACCTTTACCTAGGTGAAGCAAGATCGGGCTTGTATAGAAATTGGGGCTTTTTGCCCTCTTTCACCAGAAATTTCCAACCAAAACAAAACAACCTCAATCAACTTCAAATTTCAACTCAAACCAACCAAAAACACTCTTATTAGGATTTTTCTTACACAAACCTAAACAAGGAGGGATTTATGATAGTTTCCATATGAGAGTTCCATACTAGGATTCCATACTTATAGTTTTCATACAAGAGTTTTATACCTAGATTTCTTGAACTTCTCAACCAAGCTTCCTTTCTTCTTACTTGTACAAGGATAGATCTCCAAAAGATGGAGAGAAATCACCAAAAATGGCTCTTCTTCCTCAACCGTAGTCCTAGCTCTCCAAACACCAAAATGAGATATTTTTCCCTATCTTAGAAGCCCATGTTTGGCTTTAAGGGAATTGATCCTAATTTTCTCTCTTTGGATTTTAGTCCTCCATCTTTCTTTCATTTGCAAATCAACTTATCATATTTCTACTTTAACATGTACTCTTCTTATTTAATGAACCTTAGGTCCTCATTTTACAAATTACCATTTTAACCTTGACTCTTGTATTAATTCCAGTTTTTATCATTTTTCACTCTTAGCACTTAAATTTTAGAAAAATAAAATTTTTACTTTTACTATACCACTAAATTGTAATAAACTACTAGGGTAAAATTTGGGGTTTTTTATGTGCCCTCTAACCCCGTTTCATCCACGTATCCCATAATTCTCATGAATCCAAAATGGGCCTATATTAACTCGAACCCAACCCTGTTTCAGAACCTAAACATAGCCCTACATTGATTTGGAGTGAACGAGATAAAACCATAGAGGTTATAAGCTAGTCAAGTAAAAGTATCGGACTACCCTTGAAAAACCAGACGGTTGGTTGATCTAGTTCCCAACCGGTCGAGCTGGTGGAGAAAAACTCTCAAATTTTGTTAGAACATTCCAAAAAGAGTAAGGAATCCATCAAAGGAAACGGTGTATGATTCCAAGTCGGATAAGTGAAGGCCCACGACCTAAACAAGGCGGGAGTGCTCCCAACCTGCCTTAGCAGAAAAAACTCCCACTGGCTGGATGATCCGGTTCCCAACCAGTCGATCCGGTTCCCAACCGGTCGATCCGGTAGAGAAAAAATCCCAAATTTTATCAGAACACTCCTTAAACACTGTTATAGCATGCAGCAGTAGCCACTGTATTTTAACATTTTCAACTATAACATGAGCTCCAATGGAATCAAGCTTTATATGGATGGATTCTACACTTTTGGAGTTTTCCAATGACACCAAGATTTCTCAATTTGGAGTCCGGACGAGAAAGTTATGGCATTCGGAAGTAGGGGAGAAAAAACATAGCAAGCTGCTGATAATTCTCACGTTGTAGCGTGAGTTTTCACGTTGTAGCATGATAAACTCACGTTGTAGCGTGGATATGCTTCCCGAGTACTAGTAGCTTCCATTTTTTCCATGTTGCAACGTAGAATTGCCACGCTACAGCTTGTCCCCAAGTTGCAGTGTCAAATTTGCCTTCTGACGTGGATGTCATTATGTTTTTGCAAGCCATGTATCCTCTTTCTCTCTTAGTTGTAGGGCATTTGCAAAAGAGAGTTCATCAGGGGAGTGCAACGGAGGCTGCTCTTGGGGGCAAAGGAGAAGATCTTTTGGGTGGAAACACCCAAAGTCAAATCTCTTAGGAGGATGATTTTTTGGCCTTGAAGAAGAAGAAGGAGATTTGAAGAGAAGAAATGGGTTTCATCTATCATCTTCTCCTATTTTCTTGCTTTTTCTCATTTTTTATGATTGTATTTCCCCTTTCCATGAGCTAATCCCATTTTCGAGGGTTTTGATGTAGTCCAAACAATGAACTATGGTGTTAAACTTTGATTTGTAATCTTTGATGTTTGGATTTATACATATATTAAATGTTCTATACATATATTAAATGTTCTATTCAATTTCTTATGCTTGTTGATGATTGATCACCATTAACATGATTTGTGACTGTTGAGGTTGAGAAACAATAATTAGGTTAGATTGTAGATAGAATGTCATGTTTCTCCATATAATAGAGATATTTGTGGAGTTACTTGGCTTTGGGTTTCTAATGCTTAATGCAATCCTTGGTTATATTGGTTTGGGTAGAGATACATTAGAACTTTTTCAAGGGTAGATTGTTATTGCTTAGGAAAGAACTTAACATGTGAGTGAAAAAATCCGCCATTAAAATATAATTTAGGCATTATTAGGACCATTTCAAATCTCACCATAGGAATTTTTTAGATGAAATCAAAACCCTAGGCATTCTTATAATTACTTTTTCCTTTGTATGTTAGAGACTTTAGTTTAGTTTGTTTTCTATTTTAATCTGCTTCCTTTGTATTTATCCAAATAAATTTAGTACTATTCTAATTTCGGTAATTAGTAACCAATCCTCATTTCAATTTCATACTTTAAATTAGTATACTTTTTATCTTGCAAAATCTTAAATTGATTTAGATTTGTTCATGTAAAAATTTAAACCAAATATAATTGAAGTGAAATTTGAATTAAAGAGATTCATATACATTTGGTCTATTAGCAATAATGATTAGGAAGATAGTATTCTTAATCTTCCTTATAACCTTTGAACTATTAATATCTGTGAATAAAATAAAATAAATATAAAAATATTATAATTAACCTACCTTTTATATTAAATCTAACAATCTCTTCATAAAAATCTTTTAGGTTGTGTCCATGAGGCCCTTGGTTCAACTGGTAAAGGGCCAAAGGGATGGGATGGGTACATGGGAGAACAAGTATCAAATACAAAACAAAATTACTTTATAATGTAATATACAAAGTGAATAAATATAAAAATTTAGGTTGTGTTTGGTTTGAGAAAGTACTAAGAAAGAGGAAAGAAAAAGCGATGAAAAAATAATTTCTTATATTTGATTGTTTAATAAAAATAATTTAAATAAAATGAAATATCAATAAAATTACTTAAAAACTTTAAAATCTTAAATTATTTAACATTGATATTGATGAGTTAAAATAAATAAAATTTATTTGATGTAATAAGTAAAAATAATATGTGAGACATTATTCTATTTTTATTTTTCTTTATTTTTTCCTTTCTTCCACTTGTGCTCTTTATTTTTTCCATTACATTTTCCCTAACATTTTGGTGAATAAGACAGTTCCATTCATGTCATCCACAAAATATGTTTATTAAATTAGTCTTCATAACTAGACAAACATCAAATTTATTTAGGGAATAGTTATATGGTCATGTACATTATTAGACATATTTTTAAATAGACAAAAAGTGTGCACCCTAAAACCCGAGGGTCCGTTGACCAACCGTCAACTCGTGGAAATACCCGTGGATATCATATATCTCGGCACCCACGTGTCTAATCCTATTAATTGGGATCCATTCGCCCAGTGCCAGTAATCGCGTCACATGCTTTACTAACGCAGTGACGAGGTCAGAATTACTGTGGATATCGGTGTCTATTACCACAACATCCCAATCTCATTTACCGGGATCCATTTAGCCACATTCAATAAAATTTTTATGTTATTTTCAAAACATATTAATGTGAGTTTAATTACAAACTCTATAACATACACAAGCATGTTCTAAAATTGTTATTTCCAAAGTTTTACAAAAAGAACTATACCAGCCACAGGTCGGCTTTCTTTAGCCTCTCGGCCCGAATGAGAGCCGTCCATCTGTGTATACCCTATGCCTGCAATGTTTTCCAATAAAAGGTGAGCCACGCCCAGTAGAGAGACTCCTACAGAGGCTATTACCCCCCATAAATGCACATGCAATGTTCACTTGGACACATTCACATATATATCAACATTCCAATAGAATGATGCAATTCTTATGGAATACTACATGTCATGCCATGAAATAAGATGAGACTCACTTAATGCATGAAAAATCCAAGTCATCACAGAATAAATCACACAATGCGTAGCCAATGTGTGATAACATCCATCGTCGATGAATTTCATCCAATGATCACTTTGAAACAAAATCAAGTTTTTAGAAATAAAAAATGATTGGATGTTTCACTTCCAAGGAACATTTTATTAACAAAACATGTGTCTTTTGTGGGCAGCGAATTTCCGGGATACCACCGCTGGCTTTGCACGCCTTCCTACACTTTCATGGGCTTCCACCGCTAGAAATATGTATAACCACATGTATCGAGTCTTTCACCCGAGGGGGTGTCTATTCCTGCTTGCTATTACCTGACACATATTTTCATTTTCATGTAAGCAACCGTGCGACTCTGTTGGACTTCGTCCAATGGTACCGAGTCCACTAATCAATCACCAATCACGGTGTTGATTCATTTAATGCACTCACACTCATGTCATACAATGTTCCCATGCATAAATGCAATGTGATGTGCCACTACATGTCTATACCATGTTACATATATGATGAATGCTATATGGACAATTTAATTCATGCATACACCATGCATCTTGGACAATTATAACACATGCTTATAATTTCCAAACATCATTCATTCAATGTTAATATAATAGCACACACATATTAATAGTCAATATAATTCATGCTAACACATATATTAACATTTGTCTGACATAACAGAATCTGACCATACGCATGTTGCACAAACAGGTCATAAGGGACCATAAACAGGCCATACACTCGGCCATAAAATCGGCCTCAACCGTGACTCTAAAAGGCCATAAAATCAATCCAAACCACAATTCACACACAGGCTACAACGCATGCCTTAATCAGGCCATAGAACCAACCATGGAACGGTCTCAAATCAATCCCGAAATCGATACAAAATCGGCATGCAACCGGGTCGACATCCAGGACACAAATTGAGAAACAACCCTAATCTTTTGTAGTCTTGAAATGGACCATAACTTGGAATATAGAGGTCAAATTCGTGATTCAAAAAGCCTAACATCAAGTTCACATATGCCTACAACTTCTATGAAGGACATGAGTCCAGTCCCTCGTTTCCCAATCGAAAACGTCGTAGTCCGGTAATGTGTAGATCAAAGCCCAGCGTATTCTCTCATTCCAAAATTTGGCCAAACAGACTTTTAAGGCAAAAACACCACCACACAGCCCTTAGGGTGGAAAATAAACCAAAATAGGAAGGATCTCTACCTCTTGGAGCATAGCCCTCATTGCGTAGACAGACTTTACTCCTTGGTTTGACGAATTCTGACTGTCAGAACGCTGATGAACTAAGGAAGAACTCGCCGGCCTCCTTTCTCTTTCTCTTCCTCGTTTCCTTTTTCCCTTCTTTCCTTCTTTCCTTTCCTTTCTCTCTTTTCTTTTCTTTCTCCACCAGCGATTTCCCTAAACCCGAGGATGTTTCATCTTTCCTTCCCTTAGTATGCCATGTGTGACATGGACATCTGTAGTGGCACATGCCACACCCACATGGCTCTCATACCATGGGCATACCATATCGTGCCAGTAGCATCCGCAAAGGTCGTATTGTCTCGTATCCACGCGAAGTGTCACTCGACTTTTGTTATAGCGTGAAATTCCAACCATTTGAAATTCAACGAAATTAAGCACAAACCTTCAAACTTCACAGAAGCGAACCTAACGGTGAAGTGCGCTTTGTCATCCAGAGTTCTAGAAAAATTTAGGTTTTTCAGCTTTATCACGATATCGATAAATCACTGTTATGCCCTTTTTAAGAAAAATTCAATTTTTCCCGGGTTTTACATTCTTCCCCCCTTAAAAGAATTTCGTCCCGAAATTCACACACACATATACACCCTATTGCAAGCATATGCAACACAACGTACCTTCATACTTAAATAAACGATAAGTGACACGCATCGTGTCCTCGCGTTCCTATGTTGCCTTCTCCACTCCTCGGTGCTGCCATAATACCTTCACTAGCCTCACGATCTTGCGTTGCAAAACTTGATTTTTTTTATTTATGATACGTACTGGTCCTCCTCAAAGGTTCCATCCGCATCAACAACAAGCTCTCCCCAATCCACTACATGAGTCGGATGCGGGTGTACTTAAACTTGGAGACATGGAATCTGCGCAGACACGGATAAACTGAGGCGGTAATGCCAACCGGTACACGACCATAACCACCCTCTCGAGTACCTTAAAGGGCCTAATATACCTAGGCGATAGCTTTCCCCGCTTATCGAACATGACCACTGATCTCTTAGGCATCACCTTTAAGAAGACGTGATCACCACCTCAGGCTAGAGGTCACCACCGTGTCGAGGCGTGGTTCTTCTATCGGCTCTGGCGAGTGAAAATGCCAGTATCAAGTCCACCTTCTCATAGGTGTCCCTCTGGTCGGACCGTGAGAGTTTCTCTCCCACCTCTGTCAGCTTATGCTCCGGAGATTGACATGGCCTCGGGAAAGTACCTCGTAAGGGGGGGGGCATCTATACACTAGCAGTAGCGTTGTTATAGGTGAATTCCACTAAGGATAAATGCTCTTCCCAGCTACCCTTAAGATCTAGGAAGCATGCTCACAGCATGTCCTCTAATGTTTGGATGGTCCTCTCTGATTGACCGTCCGTCTAGGGATGAAAAGAGATGCTCATCATCAACTGTGTCCCCAAGGCTCGTTGGAAACTCTCCCGAAAACTAGTTGTAAATCTGGGATCCCAGTCCGATACTATAGAGACTGGTACTCCATGTAACCGGACAATCTCTCGTATGTATAACTTGCAGAATTCCTCCAGAGTGAAGGTCATCTGCACAGCCAAAAAGTTGTCGACTTTGTGAGCCGGTCCACAATCACCCACACCTCGTCATGCACTCGCGATGTCCATGGCAAGTGAGTCACAAAATCCATCGTGACGTGCTCCTACTTCCACTCCGCTACCTCTAATGGTAGAAGTAATCCTGTTGGCCTCTAGTGTTCATCTTTTACCCGACCACATTAGAGACCTTGGCTTGAACAAAATCTCCTTACTACTTCATTCCATTCTTCGATATCCTGGCGACGAAGATCATGGTACATCTTCGTGCCACCTGGATGTACAGCAAAAAGAGAGCAATGGAACTCCTTGGGGATCTCCTCTCTCCGTCGCCCAGCAGGAACCCATAATCCTGCCATTATACGAAGACCACTATACGTGGCCGAATGGCATAGCCTTAGATCCACCCCATACTTGACTTCATTACTTGGTCACGATGGATGCTATCTTTGTGTCCTACCCTTAGAACTCAATTTGTAACACCCCGAAATATACTCTAGTCGTTTTCGACATGTTTAGGGTATTTTGTAGGCATAATTTGAATTTTCCATAATTTAAATGAGAAACATGGATATTGAGAAACCCGGAAATTTTACAAGACACAAGGACAAGTTTGTAATTTGTCAAAATGGGACATAGAAGTCAAAAGATAAGAAGACTATGGGTTAAAATGGAAATAACATAACTTGATTTGCACATAATAGAGAGTGGGAGGACCTATGTGCAATAACTATAAAGATTAAGTATAAAAAGAGCTTGAGACAAAAAATATCTTCTTTTTTTTTGGGTCTCCAAAGTAGAGCAAACCGTGAAGGCCAAGAGAAGAAGAGAAGGGAAGAGGAAGAAAAGGGAGAAGCCAAGAAAGGTAAGGATTTCTATGATTTTTGGTATGGATTTTGTATGGGAAGCAAGGATCTTATGGTTTTGTATGGATTTCTAGGGATTTCTATGGTTTTCAAATCTAGGGTTTAGTTAGGAATATATCCTAACCCTAGATTTGTTAATGATAGGTTGGTAAAAACCCTAGCTTGGTTAATATAAGCATGGAATCCCCCTTAATTCTATGTTTTTGTTTAGAATGGTGGACTTTGGTATGGATTCTAATAAGGAACTTTGTATGATTTTGTATGGATACATGTTTTGGGTTGTATGGAATGGTATGGATACTTGGATTTGAAGCTTTGAACATGTTCTAGAGTTTATGAGAAATATTCTAACCCTAGATCTGTCAAGCTAGGGTGTTACCACCTAGTTTTGAGGAATTAGGGTTGAGAAAAACCTTAGGTTTTTGGTGTAAGATAAGTATTGAAAGATGATTTGAGTAGAATAAAGGTTATAAGATGAATATGAAGTGGTTTTGATGTGTGTATTGAGTATTGAGTTGGTTTGGGTGGAAATATATGGAAAAATTGGAGAAAAACCACCATTTCTGGGCATTTTCGAGGCTTGGTATCGGTACCAAATAGTATGGTATCGGTACCATATGTGTTCTAGTCGACTAGTATCGGTACCGAAAAGTCGGTACCGGTACCCAATGTTCTATTTTGGACCAGTGTTAGTGTTTTAGCCATAATGTGGTCATTTCTTATCCGAATTGAGTGATTCGAGTTCTTTGATTGTGAAACTGAGGATAACAAATCTCCCTGAAATAGGTATCTTCACATTCTGACCCCATTTGGCCCACAAAGTCACTCAATGTGGGGCTATGTTCAAGCCAATTTCTAGTTCTGTTTTGAACATAGAGTAGTCCCGGTTATTTAGGACATATCTTGAGTTTCGGTGCTCCGATTTGGGTGATTCCAGTTGGAGAAGAACCCTTAGCACCTTAGCTTCAAATGAGTACAAATAATTAGTATCATGTATAAAGTTAAGACCCCTGAAAATGAGTATTTCATACTGTCCCTAGTGTAATATGGGCAAACTGACTAGTTTGGCATGAAAATGCCATAGCAGGTTTGGATGATTCAATTGGAATGATTCAATTTTCTAAGTAAAGTAGATTCATAGAGGAACAAAGAATACATGAATGATGTGTGAATACATAGGTGTCATCTTGTACAAGAGTATATGGAAATGCCATATGTAACGAGCTGAGAAAGCAGGGAAAAATATAGGAAATGCAATATGTATAGATGTATTCATGAAACATAAATATGATAAGAAACATGAAAACGAACTGAGACATGAACATGAACATGAAAGGCAATATGTCATGAACACAAAATGTGGTTAAGAATGCCCTAATTATTCTATACAAATAAAAATAGATTATATATGATTATTATCACATATAACCAGAAAAGATAACAAATGATATGAAATACATGAATGAACACGTGATAGCCAATTAAGAAGGCTATGAATAGATAAAGATCTAATAGAAACACTGAATAGATAAAGACCTGAGAGATCTACATAAATGATATGAAGACAGAATATGATTAAGATAGGTTATGAGTTCTTAAACACATATAATTGTAGGAATGCCTAAGACCAGATATTGAATGACATGGCACCTCTGTTACGTGGGCAGGCACATATAGTACTTCGGTACTCTCTTATTAGTGTGACGGCACTCTCGGCCGTGCCCGACGGTACTCTCGGTTAGTACTTGATTACTCGATTAGTACTACAGTACTCCCGATTAGTGCGACGGCACTCGTGGTCTTGGCACATTAATTGCCGGTACTCGATTAGTACTTTGGTACTCTCTAATTAGTCTTGACGGCACCCTGCGTCGGTCTTGGCACTCTTGCTTTGTGCTACGGCTTTTCAGTCTTATCTGGAGTACCCAACCCGGGTACTTATTGTATTGTGTCCTCCTCATTTCTTAATCTTTGGTCTAGATAATCCACTTGATTATGATAAGGTTATAAAAAAGTGAATAAGAAGAAAGTAGTAATACATCGTTTCTATTCTAAATGTACTTACGGTACCTCTTCCCGTATGAAGTATAAGTTAACGAGTACCTATGGGTATACATCTGAAATATAAGCCTAGTAACTCCCCTGGGAGATACGAACAGAAATACAAAGATATATAGAAGTACCCAGTCGTGTATAAGTACCTTCGTATAGGTATAAGCTCTGTAACTCTTATGGGAGATCGGAACAAGTATAAGCTTGATATAAGTATGAGTATGTGGATAAGTACCTCCGTATAAGTATATGTATAAGATCAGTACCGCATACGAGGAATCTGAATAAGTATGTGTCCTACGGGAGATAAGCATAAGTATGTGTCCTACGGGAGATCGGAATAAGAATAAGCCTGATATAAGAGTAAGATCCGAGTAAGTGTAAGATTACTATAAGTATAAGTATAAGTTCAGTACCGTGTACAAGAGACTTGAAAAGCAATAAGTTATAGAATGAATATGGAATATGCAAGGTATAGAAACAAGAATATAGTAAAAGTATAGATAGAAGATATGCCAAAGACATAGAACATGCAACGGAAAAGATTGACATCACGATAAGATATAAAGATATAAGTAATAAAAATTATATGAATATGTATAGATATATGATGCATATGTATAAGATTGTGATGGTCACCATTGGTAGTTGTCCATGCTTATGTTCCACTAAGGCGTAAAGCAGCGGGTGTTAATCAGGTGAAATGCGAAAAGGAGGCTAGAGGGCCAGGACCTCCACACGGCCCCGGCAGGCCGTCTCGGAGATAGATGCTCACAGTGGCTTTATACGTAATCTCTGATGTTTTGTACTAGATATGTATATGTATAAGTGTTTATATAAGATGTAGAAAACTCCAATGAAGGAGTATGATTATATTTTTGTATTCATTTGCTACAAAATATGTTCAATAGAAAAATGTACATGTATAAATAAATGGACTCGGTATATGTGTATAGATTTTGATGGACACCACTCCGGTGGTAGTTACTTTTTATCTATGTAAATGATTTTTGTTATTACATAAATTATTTGTATACCTGAGTACAAGTTCGAACTACGAGAAAAGCAAGTTAATGAGAGTCCGATTATATAGTCTACTTCCCCGGACTTGGTTCGAATCCCGCCATTCGGGTCGGACCCGAATCGGGTGACATAATCACTCTGCTCCAATAGGAAGGTGCTTAGCCACCAAACTCCACTAAAACACCACTGAGCTTTGATCCTTATAGTGCAAGATTGTCCCGACCTCGAGCATGGCAATCCTAGGAAGCCACACTAACGACCTCCCATGATTCCGTTGATGCATTAGCCGCACATTTTCCTTACCGAGGTGGTAATTCAAAGTGAACTCATAATCCTCCAGATACTCCATCCACCTACGTTGCCTTATGTTAAGGTCCCGCTATGTGAAAATGTAGTTCAGACTTTTGTGGTCTAAAAACACCTTGACCTACTCACTATATAGATAATGGCGCCAAATCTTCAAGGCAAAAACCATGGCCACCAACTCCATATCATGGGTGGGGTAACTCCTCTCTTGGTTCTTTAACTGCCGAGAACCAGAAGCCACTACCCTCCCGGATTGCATCAAAACACATCCAAGTCCGTCCTTAGAGGCATCACTATACACTGTGTACCTCTGTCCCCTTTTAGAAACTATTAGAATAGGAGTTGAAGTAAGCCTCCTTTTCAATTCTTGGAATGCCCTCTCGCACAAATCACTCCACTTAAACTTGACCTCCTTTTCATAGGTGCAACTAATTGGGAGAAGTCCTCAATGAACCTCTTGTAATACCCTGCTAATCCCAAGAAACTGTGTATCTCGAAGACTAACATTGGTCTCTCCCAACTCATAACTGCCCCTAACCTTCTCCAAGTCCACGGATACACCCAAAGCCGACACTACATGCCCCAAGAATCTCACCTCAGTAAGCAAAAATTCACACTTACTGAATTTGGCATACAACTAATGGTCTCTCAAGGCCTAGATAACAATCCTCAAGTGATCCTCATGTTCCTCCTCCAACTTGGAGTAGATCAAGATGTCGTAAACGAATACCACAACAAACTGATCTAAGTAGGTTTGGAACACCCTATGCATGAGATCCATGAATGTCGTTTGAGCATTTGTCAATCCGAATGGCATCATTGTGAACTCAAAATTCCTATACCGCGTCCTGAACACCGTCTTAGGGATATTCGCCTCCCTAACCCTCAACTGATGGTAACCGGTTCGGAGATCTATCTTTGAGTAAACTCGTGCCCCTCTCAGTTGATCAAATAAATCATCAATCCTCGGCAACGGGGTATCTATTCTTTATACTAACCCTATTCAACTGCCGATAGTCTATGCAAAGCTAAAGGGTCTTGTCCTTCTTCTTGGTAAACAACACCGGAGCGCCCTATGGTGAAGTGCTCGGTCTAATAAAACCTATGTCTAACAATTCTTGCAATTGGACCTTGAGTTCTTGCAACTCAACAAGTGTCATTCTATGCAGAGTCATAGAAATGGGCGATGTATCAGGGTGCAACTCAATAATGAAGTTTACATCCCTATATGGAGGTAATCCCGATAGTTTATCTAGAAAAACATCCTCGTACTCTGAGCCGCTAAGTGGGCTAAACTCTGTCTCGCCTCGTCCTACGGTATAAGGCTTCCCAACCAACCCATCAATTGTCCATGCCATCTAGAATCGTACAAGGCTCGGGGTAAAGCATCGTGCTTATCCCCCTTAAACATAACACAAACATCATCTAGTGTGTAGGCAATAATCCTCCTACGATCACAATCAATGACGACTTGGTGTGCCTTCAATCTGTAACATCCCGAAATATACCCTAGCAGTTTTCGGACTTGTTTAGGGTATATTAAAAGTTAAATATGAATTTTCGGAAAATAAAATGAGGGAACCGGAAAGTTTACAAGATACAAGGGCAATCTTGTAATTTATTAAAAGGATATGAAAGTCATAAAAGAGGAAAGATGAGGGGTTAAACTAGAATATGCATAAGTTGATTTTCAAAAAGGGAAGAATTTGGGGACCAAGATGCAATTATAGAAACTTAAAGCAAAAATGGATTTTTACTTGGCCAAACATGGCCTTAGCAAATATGGGATTTAAAGACCCAATTTGGTCTCATTTTGGGGACCAAAAACCGTGAGAGAAAGCAAAAGAAGAGAAGAAAGAAGAGGAAGAGGAAGAGAAAGGAAGGAGATCAAAGCAAAGAGGTATGGAACTACTAACCTTGAGTATGGATCCTTGGTTTTGTTTGGTTAATGGTTATTTGTTGTACCCAAACCTAGGGTTTGTTAGGATTTCATCCTAACCAAAGATGTGTTGGAATTAGGGTTAACAAAACTCTAAATGGCACAAGAAAAACATGGAATCCTCCCTTTGAGGTTGGATTTACGGTTTAATTGCAAAGAAAAAGGGTTGGGTTAGAACAAACCCTAATAAATTTATTGTATTTGGTATGTGCTGGGTTTAAGACCCATATTAGAGATAGTTTTTGAAGAAATTCATAATAGGTCTTTGAAATAAGAAGGATTGAATGATAAATTGAGTAGAAAGAGATCATAAGATGAATTTGAAGTGGTCTTGAAGCATTTATGAGGTATAGAGTTGATTGGAGTTGAAACATATGGAAAAATGTGAGAAAACACACATTCTGGGCACTTTTCGGAGAGTCCTACCGGTAGAAGTTAAGTTCTACCGGTAGAACTTTGATTCTGGTCATTTTTGGCCAAGTCCTACCGGTAGGAGTTAAGTTCTACCGGTAGGACTTCTGTTTCTAATTTTCCTGTTCGACCAGTTTTTAGTATTTTGGCCCATAGCTTCCCTCATTTGTTATCCGATTTGAGTGATTCAAGTGGCTAAGTAAAATAGACTTCAAGGAGAACCAAACTTAAAGGCATCATCAAATTCTGATCCTAAGTGATTAAAATTCACTCAAAAAGTGGAGCCATGTGCAAAGAAAATTTCTGCATCAGCTTTGGACATAGTGTAGTCGGGTTGTTTGAGGACGTGGCAGGGACTTCAGTGCTCGAATCGAGGTGATTCAGTTGGAGATAGAGCCCTTAGCACCTTATATTTAAATGAGTATAAGGACATAGTGTCAAAATATGAAGTTAAGACCTCGGAAAATGAGTAATACAAACTGTCACTAGAAAAAAAATCCGTAAAATGACTAGTTGGCATGAAAATGCCATAACTTTAATTTGGATGATCCGATTGGATTGATTCCAATTCCTAAGTAAACTAGATTCATAAAAGAATGAGAATATATGAATGAGGTGTGATCTCATTGACATCATACTTCACAAGAATATGAAGTGCCATATGTAATAGGCATGAAACAAGGAAAAAGTAGAAAATGAAAAATGTAAAAGATGTGTTCATGAAACATAAGAAAATAGATTATGGAAATGAAAATGAAAACAATTGAAACATGATTGTGAACATGCGAGGCAATATGTCATGAACACATAATGTGGTTAAGTGATAAATCAGTTATCATCACATATAACGAGAAAATGATAACAAATGAAACGGTATCGTAAATGGGTATATGAATGAGTATACGTAGATTGAATATGAATGAGTAATTTATGAATAAGTATACATGAATGAGTATACGTGAATGAATATGTAAATGAGCATATGAAATGTAATACATGAATTAGTATATCTTTGAAAGATAATCACAGTATTAAATTGAAATGTGATTATGATCGGTTATGAATCGTGGTGTGAAATATATATGTATATATATATTGATTTGAATGATTGTTATTCGAAATGCGTCCTGCGTATGCATGTGTGCATGTATTTGGTCGATAAAGCGAAATTCTTTGCATAAAGTAAATTGATTTGAAATAGATCATTGAATGGCCAGGCATGGCCAGGATTCACCAACGAATTAAATGCGTGAAAATTAGCCAAATATTGTCTAATCACGAAATCACATTGCTCTTGAATGATGAACATGTGAGGATTCACCATTGAATCTGTAAGTGAATGTAAACTTCTATAGTCATATGTGAGGCAGGTAATATTGATTGTGAAACCACATTACTGCTGAATGACAAGCGGCGGATTCACCAAGCGGATACGTAGTGGATGTCGAATTCTATAGTTATATGTGGGAATCCTGGAAACCGAACAACGAATCGATGTAATCACGAAATCACATTGCTCTTGAGATAGCGGACATAGAGTTCCTGGCGAATCATCGTGAGCGTCGAATTCTATAGCCATATGTGAAATGGTAATTGTTAAGTAAATCACATTCTTCTTTGAATGATAAGCGAGGGGCGAGAGATTCACGGCCCGATCTACGTAAGTGAATGTCGAATTCTATAGTCATATGTGAGGCAGTATTATTGATGTGAAACCACATTGCTCTTTGTGAATGACAAGCAGGCGAAGGATTCACCAGTTCCCCGAATCTTTACAATCGTGGATGTCGGGTCTATAGTTATATGTGGAATCACAAAGCCAAGAAAAAGAAAACGATGGTGATAAAGATGTATTTGTATAGGTATCAGCACACATTACGGACATATTAAAAATCATTTGTAAATGCATTTTGTTGGTCATAAATGTTAAGGAGTCTTTTGAAATTATAAGTGTTTATCGGATTGCGAAAGAAGTACTTCGATTAATTAAAAGGTGCGAAATAGAATAACATAAGCAAAATGTTTGGAAAGATAATTGAAAATGTCGAATGCTTAGGGCTCAATTTGGAATCCCTTGGCCAAGGTCAGTCGGGGATTAGGTCGCGACACTTTTGAAAAGAAAATTTAATAAGGCGAAATAAATGTTTTGATTGAAAGCGTCGAGATGCAATAGGAGCTCCGACTTGGATCCATGATCGGTCAGTAGAGTTCGGGTCGCGTACTTTAGTGAAAGTAATAAAGCGAAAACTAAAATGATTTAAGCGGGCATCGAGATCACGAAATATAATTTCAAAGGGAATTCTGAATAATAACCCCGATCGTGATAATGATGAAGTCTAATATGAATTGGTATTAGTCACAGTCAAAGTTGTATGAATTTAATATGACAGTATGTTTCGATTTACCATTGTATAAGTATAAGTTTGTTTTGAATATGATCTAATATGACATACATGTAGAAGATATGAATTGAAAACTTGTAAAAAGACATGATACATGGAAGTATCTGAATAAGATATTGATATGGAATCTAAAAGAGGCAAAATCTACATGTATAAAATGAGATGAGTTAAAGTCACATAAGAATAGACTTGATATATGCATAAGTAAAAGTAAAAAGATAGTGATGGCGATTTTTTTATTGGTCGTCTTGTCCCATATGTTCCCCATTAGCGTAAAGCATGCCGGGTGTTGTCCGGGTGTAAGTCTTTGAAGAAGGAGATAAAGAAGGCAGGACATTCCACACGTGATACGGGCCGCCTCAGGAGATAGGTGCTCTGACCTTCATTCATGATCTCTCTGATGTTTGTAGTAGATAGGTATAGGTATATGTATATGTATTTGTTTAAGTAAATGGGACTTAGTATATGTGTATAAATTTTAATGGATATCACTCCGGTGGTAGTTCATTTGTAAATATAAATGATTGTTGGTAAAGAAAAAAAAAATAAATAAATAAATAAGGAGTCGGTATAAGGTTTACGCACCGAGAAGCAGGATTCGGTTCGCCCGCCAGTCGGAGCGGGATCGGGGTGTGACCGCAGTGGTCACGTCGAGGATGACACGAGCTCAGACATGCCCATGACCACTAAGGTCCGCGATGAAGCCCGATATCCTTGAGATTTCCTAACTCCGCGATCACGACATATCTAATCGACACTCACCATAGTTCCCGAGGGGAGAACTCACATGCAATGGATTTTCCAGGTGTCGACGCGCGGCCCCATTCTTTCCACACATGATCACGTGACAAAGGAATAGAGATGCCGCGAGAATCAAGCGATACTTACCCATAGGCATGAGAGTAGAAACATACCTTGAATAATCGATTGATCTGCAATCTCAATCTGCAGTGTAATGGCATAGACACGCCCCTGGGTCCATGAAGTCCCGGCTTGTGAGCCCTAGCCTCGACTTCAACCCCTCCTTTGGCCCATCGGCATTCACGAAATAGTAGAGACCTATCTGGCCTTCACGTGGCCCGATATTGTCTCATCTGGCCCATGGTGGGGTAAGGAAGGGACAAACTAACGTCTGTGTACGATCACTTGATGGCTGGGCTGGAAATGTCCATAACTCTGGGATTAACGCCTCTGAGAGACAGTCAGCCTCGAGTGTCGAAACATTGGTAGTGGTAACATGGCCCTGCACGGCTGGTTGTAAGCCTTGAAATATCTGCCACCTAGAAATGATCGACCCTAGCCTTGGCCTTGATAGCTACGGCCTCGTCCCTAAAACCCTTGTGGAGTAGAAGTCTTCTACTTTTTCCCCGAGCCAGAAGAAGAAGGTTGACTCTCATTCCCATATCTTTCACTTAGCTTTGGTATCCGGATGTTAGTGCATCGTCCACCTCCTCTCGATGGCCGTAGTAGTCACGACCATACGTGTCGAGATCTTGCGGGAGAGTCCGAATTTTACGAATGGCGATTTCGGACCATCTCGAACTTTCTCATTTTCCATATTTTGCGCGTAATCATCAGCTAAGCGAGCTAATTCGGTGAACTTAGCCCACGTATTGAGCATCATTGTTCCTTGTTTCAGCTCACAGGAACTCTCGACTTTGCGAGTCGGCGGATGCAGAAATGTTACCCACGAAGAGCTGCTGAACTCTTCCCATGTCGTACCTCCGAGCTCCTTGAGGCTTTGACCCTGATCCATACCTTGGGATTTACCTCTAGCGCTAGAATGCGATAAAACATTCTCTCCATGTCCCAACATGGCATGTGCCGATAATGAACATCGACATCCAGGAACCATCTTGTTCGTTTCTTTTCCCGACCCACAGGATATGTGTTCTAAACCTAGTGTTTCTCTTTACCCACGTATACACTTTACCATGTAAATCATTCACATAACACATAACACACAATCAATATATTAGGGCCTGAAAACATGAAATGCCTGATATGAATGCAGTAATTACAAACCGGTACCCGTCAAATACTAGGTAATGTATACTTTACATGCTTTGATACGAGATTGTGACACTGAAAACTGAGGGTGAGTGGCAGCCCAGATCAACTTGCGGAAATACTTGTGGATATCATAGATCACCGGCACCCGTGCTATCTAACCCCATTAATTGGGATCCATTCATCAGTCCTAGGTAATCACATACCTACGCCCAACACCCAGTTGTGAAGCGAGGACAAGTACACAATGGATATCGTGTGTCTCAAAGCCCTGTAATCGATCCCATTTCTGGGATCCAGTTAACCACGTTGATAAACTTTTTATGTTATTTTCAAAACATATTACTATGAGTTTAATTAAAAACTCCATTACATACGGGCGCTATGCAAGCGTTCTTTCAGTTTACAAAATAACTATACTAGCCATAGGTCGGCTTTCTTCAACCTCTCGGCCCCGAAATGAGAGCCGGTGTATACCCTACACCTAAAATGTTTTCTCATAAAGGGTGAGCCATGCCCGGTAGAGATAACTACAGTTTATGCCACTCTAAATGCACGTACAATGTTCACTTGGACACATTCACATATATATCGACATTCCGTCGAATGATGGAGTGCAAGGAATCTTATTTTCATGCCATGAATTGAGATGAGAATCCTTTCGATGCATGAAAAATCCAGTCATCATATACTCTATCACCACAATCGTAGTCAATGTGTGATAACATCCATCGTCGATGAATTTCATCCAATGATCACTTTGAAACAAAATCAAGTTTTTAGCAATAAAAAATGATTGGATGTTTCACTTCCAAGGATCATTTTATTAACAAAACATGTGTATTTTGTGGGCAGCGAATTTTCGGGGTCCCACAACAGGTTTCAAACGCCTTCCTACCTTTCATAAGCTTCCACTATTAGAAATATGTATAACCACATGTATCGGGTCTTTCACCCAATGGGTGTCTATCCCTGCTTGCTATTATTACCCGACACATATTTTCATTTTCATCTCTGATGTGACCTTGTGTGACACGAGGTCCATTGTGACCGTCCAAATCTGTGAATTCCTGGATTTGGTGGCAGTCTCACAACTATTATGTCCTGTTGCTCGGGATCCATATTTTTCCTTAAAATCGGGTAGAGTCTCCTTTGTTCGAGGGAACTCGCGATATACAACCTGTATAACCGGTATATCCATGACCATCGAGGTCTTAACGAGTAGTAATGACCTTACGCGGAAGTGCATGCGTCGCGATATCATGATATCTGTATGTCGCAATAGTCCATAAGAGTTTATTACAACACTCTTATCTTTGAACATATAGATACATGTGAAAGCAACTACGAAGCCATGTCAGAAGCTCGCCGCGGTCTGGGATTTCTACGTGAGTGTCGTCTGCAGTACACATCCACATGCGAAATGTGGTCCCACGATGGGGTGAGCAATGCCCAGTAGAGAATAATGTTAGTACTAGTGCTCTAAGCCTATTGTATGGACATGGTATTTTGACTATTTATGAGAATTTATTATTATGATGATTTGCATGTTTATTATATATAATGTCCTTGAATAATATTATTAATTATTCTAAATGTCCACTGTCGGTTATTGTTATGGGAATAACGATGAATTAAGATAGTATAAAGTTTATTGATATTCATGGGATGAATATGTGTATGAGATACAAATCAAATTTATATCTATTTGTTGAGAACAAATATTAGACGGACCGAATCTTGAGATTAATACATGGATCAATCATAAGTTAATCTCTAATAGTTATTCATTAAATCCTTTGACTGAGGTCGTTATAGTTCTCGACATAAGGAATATTGTGTTTTTGATATAATCCAAGCGTTATCTTTAATCGGATGACTATAAAGGTTATACTTGAACATAATAAGAATTATGTAGTGAGATCTGAAGCGATTAAGATGGAATTGTCCTCTTATTATAAAGAGAGATATCCTCACAGGTCCCTAAATGATTAGAGGCGAAATCGTAGTGCATTAACAAATGAATTGATGGAGATCCATGTTGTTTTGTTTAGTCAATCCCAATTGAGTTTAATTAATCAAAGATAGAGCGATATAGGTTGACTTTTATCCATGCCTTATATTTTATCAAGATATCATGAAACCAGAAAGTTATGTCATTAGGCATATTAAGGTTGTCTCGGATCATAGGCTTTTCATTTAACTTGGAGGTAGTCATAATGTCTTGCTAGAGAGGCCACTTATGACTTGTAGGATCAAAATGTGATTTAGGCCTACTTGATATTAATTGAACTGTAAGTCGCACGTGGAAACGAATAATACTTGGTTATGGTTTTTCACTCTCTGTAGTAATTTAAAATGATGAGATTATTTTAAATTACAAATAAAAATTAGTTGTTATTTAAATTCGAATTTAATTTTGAGAAAGTTTAAATTCGTGATTTAAATTATAACAAATAATTAATTTGTTATATTTTCTTATTGGATGAAGAAATAATCTGTAAAGGGTTTATTAAAAGAGTTTTAAATATATAATAATATAAATTTGTTTCCTTATCGATAAAGTTTGAATTTAAATTATTATAAATTAAATCATTTTGTTAAAACCACTAGCAGACTTATATATATATATATATATATATATATGTGTGTGTGTGTGTGAGACATATATTTTGTTGTAGTGGTCTTTTTACTAAAACACTACAAAGCGAGAGAGAGAAAGAAAGAAAAACCCAATTTCGTTTTAGAGAAGACAAACTGAACTAGCATTCATAAGTCGTTCATTATTTGTTCGTGTGGATATTTGCAGGAGTGGTGGCTTTTGAAGCGGCTGCTGACGAAGCGCGGACTTTGAAGGCTTGGCGAATGTCGATCTCTGAAGTAGTTCGTTTACCCTTCCTTCGGTTTATGAAAAGCATGTGGTCCTTGGTGGGTTGAGATATGAAAAAATTTTAAATTAAATTTGCATTTATGTTCCAATCGGATTGGATAATGCGCCATATGTGATCAGTATCGAATTCTTGTGTTTTCATAAAAATCGATAATGCCATGTTTGATCGTGTGTATGTGATGAATATGATTCTGGCCTAATTTGCGTTTTTGAATATATGTGATATTATGGTTGGTGCGAAAATAAGCCCTATGTGTAATAAGATTACATAATATGATGTTTTAATGTGATTTTGATGGCTTTGACATTAAATTTATTGATGAGATGATGAAATTTAATTTTGAGACGAAACTCTAATGTTTAAAAAGGAAAAAAAAAATTTCTGGGTGCCCCAGGCCCCGTGAAGGCGGCCCCCCTGGAGCTCCAGATCCTTGTAGGTCACAGTGGAGCCATGAAATATGACTCTGCGCGTAGCACCTTATAGTTAATTGGTTTAAATACACGCTATTATAATTTATTTCTTTTAATGCAAATTGTTTATGCTATATGATAACATGATATATTTTGCATGTTGTGTTGCCTACATGGTGCAGTATGGCCTTTTTGACGATGTGTTTGGCGGGTTATTAATATTTTACAAGGGTTGTAATTATTAAATCACGGCTTGCATCTGGTTTTATTTTATTGTAATTTTTATTTTACTATTAGTAGTATTTATTTAATTGTTGTAATAAAACGAGAGACAATGCAAGCCATTTGAAGTCATCTGATCTGACCATGATGATGGATGATCTAGGTGTCACATCTTGTGAGTTGGGTAATTCAATCGACATCATGCATTTCTTATTACTACTGGAATGGTATTGATCTTCATATTAACTATCTTGGTCAATTAGATTAAGGTCATCTTGTGACCGTTTATTATATGCATGTATGAGATGCTATGTATGATGTTACATGGTATGTGATACTAGATGTATGATGAGATCTATTAAATTGAAAATTAAATCAATCAAAGATCCCTCACATAAAATTTAAAGTTAACATACCATCCATATTTAAACACTTGTCAAGCCTTTATCACCTTAATGTAGGTTACCCAAGTAGAAGTACATTAGGTTACATTCGTAAGAACAAGATGAGTAAATGGTGCTACCCGTTTGTTTAAAAATGGTTTAGCTTTGATAGGTTATCAAAAGCGTTTTAGGCTTCAATGGCATTAGATAGGATTTAAACATCTTGGGACATATGATGTAAAAATCATAAATATCTAAGAGTTGCATGAGATGTAATTGGTAAAATTGCCTACCTAAATAACTTAATTTTAAGTGTCATGCGAAGTGACTTAAAGTTGAGTAAAATATGGATCTTAGCTCACTAGATTAATATGATTATTCTTAGGGTTGTTAATTTAGTGAGAATTTTCATAATCAAGATACTTATCGAAATTTTGCATTCATTGTAGATGGCCCTGACAATACTTGACCCGACAATTCTGCATGTCCTTTGCGATCGATCCTTGAGAAGGATAAACTTCACTTGGGACTAACTTCAGCCAGTGGTTCGGGGAATTTGAGAATTGTTCTCAAACGAGAAAGGAGCTTTATGTCTGGATGAACCTCTCTTTGAAGAACCAGGCGATAATGCTCACAAAATTTGAAAAGAATGCTTATGAGAAGCGTCATGTGATATATTGATGTTTGCATGCTTGATCTTTAGCTACCATGAGTTACGAACCCGGAAGGATCTGCTGGAAAATAATATGGAAACGCTTGATATGATCTTTCAATCTTAAGGAAATGTTCGACAACAGAAGCAGCGAAGAAAGGTATGAGACTACGAGAGCCTTTGCATTCTTCTGGGAATGGTAGTGCTTCGATTAGTGCTTTCGTGTTAAAAATGAAAGGTATAATGAGCACCTTATTGAAACTAGTTCCATTGAGCGAGTTCGCAAAATGATTTGATCACAATTCGCTACGATAGTTATGGCGGTTGTCGCGAACTATAGCGCATGAATAAAATGGACAAATCTATCTACGAAACCTCACATCACGATGCTTAAAGCGGATGAGCATAATATTAAATCAAACTGGCCATGTTACGATGGTTCCGAAATGGAAAGGGCTTGAAAAAGGAGAGCGAAAGGGGCGAGGGCAGGAGCGAGAGAAGTCGATGCTCGACGAGCCCAAACTTGAACCCGAGGCTAAAACCCCAAGGAGGTGTTTGTTTCTTTTTACGATGAACTTTAGTCATTGGAAGAGAAAGCTACATTATATTTAGGATCTAAAGAAGAAGAAGAAGGCTGGTGAGACTAGTTCTTGATATTTATGTTATCTGATTAATTTTCTCCGCTAGTTCACGGGTATTGAATCTTTTGGATGTGGATCTCACATTTTGTACAAATCTTGTGAGGACTCGAAAAAATGAACAGTGAAGAAGGCGAAGTTGATCTACAGTAAATGATAGACAAGGTGCTGCTTTTTGGTATGGAGTTATGAACTTACTTTGCCTAGTGGGCTTTTGTTAGTTTTGGACAATTCTTTATTATGTTCCTCTGATATTGTAGAAATATTATTTCAATTTCTTGTTTGGATAATGATGGTTTTTCTTTTATTATTCAAAGAATAATAAATTTGCTCCATTTTCATAAAGACATGTTAAATGCAAATGCCTATTTCTGAGGATGGTCTTTATGTTATCTGACCTTAATCGACAATTCTCATGTACATAACATAAGCTGCTAAGAAATTTAAGTCGATTGATTTAAATTCAACCTATCTTTGGCATTTATCGCCTTGGCCATATATAAATGAAATGCATCTCAAAACTCCATCAGTTGGACTTTAAATTCATTGATTTTGAATCATATGACATGTGAATCTTGTCTATTAGGTAAAGATGACAAGGATCCTTCTTGAGACCGCAGTGAAAGACGATAGATATTGGATCTCATACATACAGTGTATGTGATGATTAGTTGGAGATGCTAGAGGAAGTTACAAGTACTTCATTACATTTCGCGATGACTTGATGGATATGGTTATGTCTACTTGATGAGACATAAAGTATGAGATCATTTGGAAATGTTCAAATATTTTCAAAATGAAGTACGAAAACCCCCGACTTGGCGGAGGTGTGAGAACGCCGATGCGATGAGGTGGCGAATATTTGAGCTAGAATTTGATGACCAAATGTTAGACTTGTGGAATCGTTTCACAATTAACTCCTGGAACACCCTGCCGATGGAATGGTGTGTGCGAGAGGAGGAATCGAACTATTAGATATGGTTTCGATCCGCTGATGATCAACCAGGATCTTCCATTTACCTTTGGGGTTATGCACTTGAAGCAATTTGCGATTCACTAAAATCGAGGTTCCATCCAAAGCGGTTGAAAATACACCGTGAGATGTGGGCCGTTAAAAGGCCCGGTTTGTCTTTCTTAAGATTTGGGGTTATGTAGGGACATGTAAAATGTCGAAGAGTTTCAAATAATTTGGAGCCCCAATATGAGAAATATCTTTTTGTGGGAGTATCTAAGAGATTCTGAGGATACTACTTTTACAATCCCATAGAGAACAAAGTGTTTTGTTGCTCGGAATGGTGTCTTTCTAGAAAGGAATTTATTTTTAAAGGAACCGAGTGGGGTAAGGTATAACTGAAAGTTTAGAGAACCGCAGATAACATTGAGCTTGCACATTGGATACTCATAGTTAACAAACTATTGTTGACACACACTCTGTGCTTCAAAATTTCGTAGATCGATGGGATCGTCATGAGCGAGATATGGATTTCTTGTGATGCGTAACCATGATGTATTGTTGGTGGATCAGAAGATGAACCCCTTACTGTCGATAGGCTGTGTTGGATCGAGCTACGAGAAATGGTTAAAGGCCGTGAGTGCATTCAATCCATGTATGATAATCGGTATGGACCTTGAGGTTACATTACTGAAGTCACAAAGACCATTAGATTGATGGGTTTTTAAAAGAAATTTGACATGGATAGTGATAAGTGCCCGAAAGTGCTATTTTGAACCACTGTTTATTTGAGTTTTGGTGATTTTGTATACTAATTATTCTAGTCACCCGTTACACATTAAGGTCCTACTATTCTCTTGATCGCATTTTGTGGCAAATTTTTGCGATTTTCTGTGAGCTAATCGTACCAACATTGTTGAGTCGATCAAACATGGAAGAATTGAGTCAAACTCAACACCATAGATCGGAGACGAGAGGAAAGAAGAGAAGAAAATCGAAAAATAGCAGAAGCTACGGGATGGGATCGCGGGGAGCAGTGGCGATGGAGCAGCGATGGCGAGTAGGAGAGGAAAGCGAGGAAATTTTTCATTTAGCTAGCGAAAATTTATTAAATATATGAAATTTCGTTCGTATGGCGTCTTGTAAATAGCGAAATTTTCCATTTTGCTATCTCTTTGTGATTTCTTGGCAGTGAAATTTCATTATTCTTTGAAAATTTTCATTATGCTAGCGAAAAGTCCACCTCTTAAATAGTGACACTGTGATTTGATATTTTGATTCAACATTGCCGTTTGATCAATTACCACATTTTGTCCCTATTGTAATCTCGTATTTGAAGACATTTTGTGTTTCACACAATTGGGTTGGCTATATAAAACCCGACTTATAAATTTTGTAACCTGGCACAATCTTCGGGACATACGCGACTTTTCATTTTCTTTTCGGTTTTTCTCTCTTCTCTGCTCTTTCTCCCTTTCTTGGTTGCCAAACACCTCGAGGATAATGACTTGGAGATGAGCGACTAAAACCCTTCCTTCTTGGGGAGATAAAAGGCTCTTTGGGGAAGGATCTGTTGTAGTGGTTCCCTTTGTTTTTTCCATATGTGAGTTTTTATATTTTGGTTCCCGATTTTCCTAACTTTAGGTTTAAAGCTTTTTATGTACTTTCTTTTGGCCAATGCTTGCTTGGCTTTTAGGGTTTAGTGTGATGGCTTTGAATGTAATATCCATTCCAGTTGCCCTTCGAACCGCTAGGGAGGTAGGTTAAGAGTTAGGTTTTCAGCAAGTGCATCCACTTTGATGATACTTGAAGTAATCTTTTGAGTTCGAGTGGATTCTTGTTAGATCCATTGAGACTCATTAGTTACCGCTTCTGAATCATTGTAAGGATGAGTCATGATGAATTTTCAGCATGGGAACCATAAATGTTAAATAAATGCTTTCTATCAAGGAAAAAATTATTAGGGTTTAAGTTTTAATGCCCAAATGAAGATCAGGAGTTGGAATGACTATAAATAATCCTCCTGACCTTGAGAAATTAACCCGGGGACCTCTTAGTTAACTGAGATCTTAAACTGATGTGATGCTTGAGGTTACATTTTTACATTTTATTTTATTTCTTTCGGTTGCAAACCACCTGACCACTTGTTTTACCCCTACCTTGAAATCGAAGAACCAAATTCACCATTTTTGGCTTCACTCGAATCATTTGTCTGAAGAAAACCCATCACGTATTTACCGACCATGAACCCTTTATCACGTGATGAAACATTTGCAGCGATGGGGCTAGGATATAAATTTTGTTGATTAAAGCTCACCTCTTGTGACACGAATCAAATGGCGTAGGTCTTGAGGGGATATTTTAACAAGTGCATTTGTGGTGTGGAGTGCAGTCCTCATCCGCAAGTTTTGGTGAATTTCTTTTATATTTCATTGTCATTTTTTTTTCTATTTTACTTTTTCATTGAAAAAAAAAAAAAAAAAAAACGTGTTGCGAAAGTATTTTTGGTTGCCACAACCTGCCTTTGCGGAATCAATTTTCGAGTGGATAAAAAAATTCACAAAACGGCAGTTCAGGTTTGTGGGAAAAATTGATTGAGAGAAAAATGGAACCCCACGCGCGAAGCAATGATCGGGAGAGTAATACACAGGGCATATGTAATGATGAGGGACTACGGGGAACCTTCCATGGCGATTAGCGTGACACAATGAGAGAAATCGAACCATTATAGGTCTATGAGGGAATATAAGAGACCAATGGATGAGTACACCGTCTGCGTGTTCCCTCGAGCTTATATGCCCTCCTGGCTTCTCATTTTACCTCGACTCCTCGATACAGCAGCCACCACCCTTATCCTGTTGAGCAAACCATCTGGTGAAGCCAACCAGTGGACAATTTCAAAAGAGGATAATAGGGCGTGAATGTTCGAGGTAATAGGGAAATTGAGGCAGTGGAGGAGAAGCTCACTAACCAATTAGATGGGTTCAAGCGAAATTGATCAAAAGTGGACATCCTGCGAGAATCCATCTCAGCTCACGTCGATTTGTTACCGTGAGAGGAGGAGAATGCGGAGGAAGAGTGCTTTCTGACACTATTGTGGGTGAGCAGGCTCGATGCGGCTTCGGGAGGTGAAGAGGAACCAGCAGAAGATCATGAACTCACGAGGTACCCCCACAATTATGTGTAGAATATGGGCCATGGAAAAGGAAGAAGAAACCTCCCCCGTGCGGGGCGAGGAGGTAATGGAGAGGAAGAAATGGAAGAGCCCCATCGGTTCACTGCAGAAGCCACAGCAGCCCATTGCGTGACACCCTGGCTCGGTCTTCTATCTTGCCCCATACCACCATCCTGATCTGACCCAAACCCTGAAACACCTGTAAAGTCGACTCCCATCCAACACACTTTGTTCTGAAAACTTGAGAGATTAGTGGCCATTGTACGAGTTTGCCACTACCTCGAAGAAGATAGCAACAGCTACATTGCATGGCCGCGTTGGATGGATTCGGGTGCGGGATTAGTTGGAACATCGAACCTCGACATTTCTAAAGCTCCAAACTTTTTGTTTTAATTTATCTTGTTTTGTTTTATTTTATCGTATTTTATTTTGATTTCTTTAAATTTTCTTTTAAATTATCTCTAATTTTTAGTTAATTTATGTTTTAGATTAATTTTACTCTTTTCTGAGTTTTTCTTAATTTTCTTGCACTAATTTTTGCCGATTTTGTCTGGTGCAGGCTTGGATTGAATCGTGACGAGAATCTGAGGAAGTTTTCATGACTATAGCGAAAATTTAAGCGATCATGCGAAATCGCGAAAATTTATTATAGATAGAAAATTTATTCATTGCGAAATTTCGCTAACTAGCGAAGCCACTGTCAATTGTGAGTGAAAATTACCATTGAGCAGTCACATTTCGCTGGGAATTTGCTTGAATGCCTGACTGTGAAATCAACGATTGCCTCCACTCTGAGGACAAAACGGCCTACAGTACTTTCATTTTTATTTTATTTTATTTTATATTTTATTTTATATATATTAAAAAAAAAACGTTTGTTTTTCTTTATATATTATTTTATTTCAAATTTTTTTTATTTTATTTTTGTTTTTATATATATATAAAAAAAAATAATTTGTCTCTTAAATAAATTTTATTTAAAAAAAATCGTTTATATATATATATATATATATATATATATATATATATATATATATATATATATATATATATACCTATATATATATATATATATATTTTATTTTATTTGATTTTGAAAAATCGAAAAAATCGAAAAATTTATTATGTGATAATTTTCATTGAAATTTGGCGAAATTTCGATAACTGTGAAAATTTATTATTTGTGAAAATTTTTCGTATGGCGCTTTGCGCCAGATTTTGTTTCGTCGTAAACTTTAAATAGAACTAGTTTTGGGCGTTCTTGAGTAGTTGGAAGGCTTAGAGTGTAGAATCAAATATAGTAGGAAAGAATATTTTTGAGATTATTATGAAAGTGTAATTTTAAAAATGGTCAAACTGGTCACTTTTTTCCTCTCTTTTCTTCCCCTAACTTGTTTATTTGAAGCCCAAACGGAGTGAATAAGGTGTCGATGGAAAGCTTGTGAAGTCTCCTATCCAGAAATGATCACATCTCATCAAGGAGAGTACTTCCTTCTCTAATTTTCAATCGAACCCATTTCGGACACCGAGATGTTTGGGTTGGGGGGAGAGTTAGCGAAGGAAGTGGCTTTTGTATTTATTCTTTTGTATTATTTTGTGAAAGCCCATTTTGTGATGTTTAGTGGCTTGCTGGGTCCCCTTTCTATAAAGCTGTTACTTTTTCAAAATTTGGACCCGTTTTTGCAACCAAAATTTTTGTGGTTTTTGCCTAACACAACGAGTTGGAAGAATTGAAACTTTGTCGATTCTAGTAATGTTAAGATTGGTTCCATGATTGGTTGAGTGAATGATTAGTTGAATTCTTATTGGTTACTGACATTTTTCTTCCACCTTTAGCTAACCCTGTGCCCAGTACATTGAGTTTCGATGATAGGCTGAAAAAGCTAGCGCAACCTCCTTTACTTTGCATAACTACCCTAGTTTCGTGTAACTAATAGGTTAAGGACACGTAGGAAAAAGAAAAGAAAGAAAAAAAAAAAAAAGAAGAAAAAGAAAAGAAAAGAAAAAGAATAAAAATTACCTTTGCTTGCAGAGAGCAGAGCGGTCAGGGGGTATATGGTAACCTTTAAAGCGATTGCCTAAGCCTTCCTTTGGTTGAAAGTCAGAGCTTAGTATTGAATTACATGGGTGGATGGATGGAGTTTAGCAAGTTGTAGGTCTTTGGAGTCTCGAAAATCATTCGAAGTCGGGAATTGAAACACGAAGAGTTTGTGGTCGAAAGATCCTTATGACTTGGTGCCCTAATGCCAATTGGTTGGGAGTCATCGGTAGATCCACAGTTCTGACTTTAGTGAGGTCGATTCCTCGGCATTGCACCCTATTGCCAAAGAATTGTGGAATAAGAGTGGGTCTGATCTGGCTGGGTTGGTTAGCATCTTGGAGTCGTGGTAGTAAGCTAGGTTGGGGGAAAGTGCGGTTTGGCCAGGTTTATTGTTGAGGTGATCAAACAAAACACTTAGATTTTGGTGGAAGTTTACGGTTGATTCACGAAGGAGGCTCTTTTGATACTCAATTTTTGTATGGCATTCGTTACTCTCGTGATAGTTATTGGACGCGTGATGATTCTTACTTAGGGTTAGGCATTATTCATTCCTGGCTATTTTGAAATACCATTTTGTGCACATTATGTTATTATCATTTTTGTATGTTTCTCTTTCTTTCTTTCTTTCATTGCTAAGGGACTAGCATTGTAGGTTGAAATTGTGATAAGTGCCTAAAAGTGCTATTTTGAATACATTTATTTCCAGTTTGAGTGCTTTTGTATACTAATTATTCTAATTAACTTGATTTACACATTAAGGTCCTGCTATTCTATCTTGATCGCATTTGTGACAAATTTGCCGGTTTGCGGAGCTAATCGTACCAACATTGTTGAGTCGATCAAACATGAAGAATTCGAGTCAAACTCGACACACATGGAATCCCGGGGGCAAGGAAAGAAAGAGAAAATCGAAAAATGGCAGGCTGCCCGGGATGGGATCACGAGGAGCAGTAGCTTGATGGAGCGATAGCGCGGGGAGAGGAAACGGGAAATTTTAGTAGCTAGCGAAGTGGTTGCAGCTAGGCTGGCAAAATTAGCTAGCTGGCGAAGGTCTTGTAGATAGTGAAATTTTCCATTTCGCTATCTCTTGTGATTTTAATGGCTTAGCCGAACATATCTTGAAATTCGTTATCTTACTTGAAAATTCCTGCATAGCGAAAATGGCTGCCCTGTGATTTTGATATTTTTGATTCCAAACGACCACGTTTGATCAATTACCATTTGTCCCTATTATTATGTAATCTCATATGTTAGGCATTTTTGTCATTTCACACAATTGGGTTGTTATATAAACTGACTTATAAATTTTGTAACCACCCAGCTTTAATCTTTCGAGGACATACGCGGCTTTCATTTCTTTCGAATTTTCTCTCTTCTCTTTCCTCTTTCTCTCCTTTCTTGGTTGCCAAACACCCTCGAGATGACAACTTGGAGGATGAAGCGGCCTAAAACCACTTCCTTCTTGAGTAAAAATTTCTTGGGGAAGGATCTGCGGTTTGTTGGTGGTTCCTGTTTTTCCACCCTTGACGAGGTTTTTATATTTTGGTTCCCGATTTTCTAAACTTTAGGTTTAAATCTTTTTATCATTTCTTTGGCCAATACTTGGCAAGCTTTTAGGGTTTAGTGTATTCTTGGCTTTAGATGCACTAATATCCATTAGTTGCCATTCTGAGCTTGAGGGTGGATTAAGAGTTAGGTTTTCCTTTGTAAGTGCATCGGCTTTGATCAATGTAGTAATCTTTTAGGGTTCGTGGATTCTTATTTTAGATCCATTGAGACTCATTATGTTGCCCTTCTGAATCATTGTAGGATGAGTCATGATAGATTTTCAGCAGAACATAATCTTAAATAAATGCTTTCTATAAAAAGGAAATTAATAGGGTTTGAGTTTCATTGAATGAAGATCGGTTCGGGAGATGACTATGTCATCCTCCCCATGTAGTCTTGAGACCTCTTGATTGCTTTAGGATCTTAAGCTTCGGTGACGATAGCGAGGGATTATATTTTACATTTTATTTTATTTCTTTTCGGTTTGCAAACCACGACCTTGTTTTTACCCCCACCTTAAAATCGAAACCAAATTCACCATTTTTTGGCTTCCTCGAATCATTTGTACAAAGAAAACCCATCCTGTGTTAGACTACTGAACCCCTTTATCTGCCGATAGCTTGGCTACGGCAGTAGGAGGAATAGGTTATAAATTTTGTTGATTAGCTCACCTAACGTAGCCTGCAGATCAATGGCAAAGTGCATACTTACAAAGCAAGGCTAATTGAAAAAGGGTTTCAAACAAACTCATGGTATAGTATGATGAAACTTTTTTTAAATCTGTAAAGTATCTTAAGTGCATTAGATTAACATTGCGAATTTCTTCGCGTATCATGATTATGAGATTTGGCAAATGTATGTTAAAAGCTAGTTTCTTAATGGAAACTTACTTGGGATGTGTACATGGCCTTTAACCTAGGGTTTTGTACGACACAAGAATTACGGTAAAGTATCTGGCTTCAAAGATCCATTTATGGTTTGAAGCAGGCCTCTCAGAGTTGGAATCTTCATTTTGATGAATTAGTCAAAGGGTTTGGATTTATCAAAAATGAAGATGAGCCTTGTGTTTATAAGAAAATTAGTGGGAGCGCAATAGTATTTTTGGTCTTATATGTTGATGACATTTTACTCATTAGGAACTAAATATACTACGTTTGTGGAATGTCGAGTCTTGGTTAGGAAGTGTTTCTCGATAAGACTTGGCGAAGATTTGCCTATATCTCAGGTTAAAGATCTATAAGAGATAGATCCCAGAGTATTTGATTGATGCAAGTCAAAGTGCTATAGACAGAAATCTTGAAGCGGACATGTCTAATTCAAGAGGATACTTGCCCGTGTCTTGTGGTATTACTCTTAAGCGAATCTGATGTCTAACAGATGAGCGAGAGGCGGATGAAGTAAGATTCATATGCCTCGTGATAGGATCTATCATGTATGCCATGTTATGCGCTAGACGGATGTATCTTATGCTTTAAGCATAATGAGTAGATACAGGTTGGATCCGGTGAGAGTCGTTGGGTAATTTGTCAGAAGGCGTTCTTAAGTATACGAGGAAGGTCACAAAGATATGTTCTTGGTGTATGGCCGGTGGAAGATGATACGATTGTAAATTGTTACGGATCTGAAGCTTCAATCCCGACAAAGAATGATTCCGTTGCGGTCGGGATATGTTTTGTTTAAATGGTGAAATCTGATTAGTTGGAAAAGTTAATAATAACATTCGCGATTCTACTGTTGAAAATTAATACATTCACGACATCACGATGCGACAAAGGAAACTGGAGTTTGGATCGAGAAGTTCATTCACCGACCTTGAAGTGGTTCTAGCATTCTGATCATGTTGATGTTTATTGTGACAATAATGGTGTATTGCCGCGATCAAAGGAACCTAGATCATCGCGATCGAGCACATTCTTGGGCATCATCGTCTAAATTCGAAATCATTGACAAGAGTGACGTTAAGAATCATGTAGAGTTCGGCCGGATGATAATGTTGTTGATCCATTGACTAAGCCTCTGCCCGAAGCAAAGCATGATCGTCATGCTGAGTTCTATAGGTATTAGATACATTGATGAATGGGCTGGCCTTAGTGGAGATTGTTAGTAATGGTGCTCTGAGCTGTTGTATGGACATGGTATTTTTATTTGTTATAGGGAATTTATTATTATGATGATTTGCATGTTTATTATATACCGTATGCCAGATAATATTATTAATTATTACAAATGTCCCCCTGTCGGTTATTGTTATAGAATATGATGAATTAAGATAGTATAAGTTTGGTGGTATTCATGTGATGAATATGTGTATGAGATACAAATCAAATTTATATCTATTTGTTGAGAACAAATATTGGACAGACCCGTCTTGAGATTAATACATGGATCAAAGTCATAAGTTAATATCTAATAGTTGTGCCATTAAATCCTTTGACCTGAGATCATTATAGTTCTCAACATAAGGAATATTGTGTTTTGATATAATCAAACGTTAGCTTTAATCGGATGACTATAAAGGTTATACTTGAACATAAAATTATGTAGTGAGATATGACGATTAAGATGGAATTTGTCCCTCTTATTATAAGAGAGATATCCTTTGGGTCCCCCTTGACAGTGAGGCGAGAAATGCATGGCGTGCTTAAATGAATTGATGAAGTCGATGTCATTTGTTTAATCGATCTAATTGGGTTTCGAGTAATCAAAGATAGAAGCGATAAGGTTGACTTTGTCCATGCCTTATATTCTGCTCGAATATCATGAGACGAAAGGATTATGTCATTAGGTATTTATATTAAGGTTGTCTCGGATCATGAGCTTTTCATTTTTAGCAGGTAGTGAATTTCTTGCTAGAGGCCACTTATGACTTGTAGGATCAAAATGTGATTTAGGCTACTTATGATATCAAATTGAACTGTAAATTCGCACATTAGAACGAATAATAACAATTATGGTTTTTCACTCTGTGTAAAAAATTTAAAATGATGAGATTATTGCAAATTACAAATAACAATTAGTTGTTATTTAGGGTCGAATTTAATTTTGAGAAAGTTTAAATTCGTGATTTAAATTATAACAAATAATTAATTTGTTATATTTTCTTATTGGATGAAGAAATAATCTGTAAAGGGTTTATTAAAAGAGTTTTAAATATATAATAATATAAATTTGTTTCCTTATTTGATAAGGATTTGAATTTAAATTGTTATAAATTCGTTTCCTTATCTGATAAGGATTTGAATTTAAATTGTTATAAATTCTTCGTTTTTGACTAAAACCCTACTAGACTTATATAGATATATATATATATATATATATATATATATATATATATATATATATATATATATATATATATATGTGAGACATATATTTTTGTTGTAGTGGTCTTTTACTAAAACAACACAAGGAAGAAAAGAAAAGAAAAACCACAATTTCGTTTTGAGGAAGAGCGAATCCCGAACTAGCATTCAACAAGATGATTCATTGTTGTTCGGTATTAATGGATATTTGTAAGTGGTCGCTTTAAGCGGCCTTTGAAGATCCGAATAAACCAAGGCCATGAGCTTTGAAGGCAGCGGAATGTCGATCTGAAGGTAAGTTTAGTTTACCAGCCGGTTTTATGAAGCATGTAGTCATGAGTGGGTTCAAGGATAACAAAAAATTTTAAATTCCGCTGCATTTATGTTCCAATCAGATTGGATATTCTGCCCATAACCTAACAAATAATTCATACATGGGCTACTCCCCACCTTAGGGCACATGTAATGCCATTTCACACATTCTGTAGCCTTGGCAAGGGTCGGGTTAACAACGTCGACCCACGAAATTCTGTGGATACCACCGTTATGTTCCATTTATGGGATCCATATTTTCATAAAAATATGAGTCTCCTTTGTTCGAGGGCTACGCCCGATCTACGACACAATATATGATATATCCATAACCCGTCGGGGCCTTAACATAAGTAGTAAAGACCACCCACGGGGTCCTTCATCCATATCCTAATATACTGACTATATCCTGTGATAGTCTATGGAGTTTATTACAAAACTCTTATCTGAACATATAGTCTTGAGTGGGATGGCACCTATTACTCATGAACCAGGAGTTATGACACCACCTCCCGATACGTCCCTTGGCGAGACCCGTTCATTCATATTAAGCTAAAAATGTGATAATATCTGATTAAATAAAGTGCGTAAATTCAGATCATGACCCTCTTTACCATTATTACATATTGACCATATTGTGATAGTCGAAAAGAATTTAATTACAATTCTTTTATACAAAAGTACATCTTTAGAAACTAGTTTGTCTAAGCACATTTTAAAGATTTATCGAGGCCCGCATGTGCCTTCTTCCCGTAATCACGACCTCATTTGAGCGCCGTCCATTTGTGTAGACCCCTGCACCTGAAAGGGTTCCCTGTGGTGAGCAATGCCCGATGAGATAACTCCTGAGGGCCTCCGCTAAGTGCACATGCAATATTCACTCAACATTTTCATTCACATTCCAAACGAACATCTGGAATTCTATATGGAATCCTACATGCCATGCCATGAAATCCAGATGCAGCTCATCATGTACATGCGCGAGTCCTCATCGACTCCCTCACACAACGCCTAAGCCCATGTGTGATAAACCGTCATTCCGGATGACATCCAATGATCATTTTGAAAACCAATTTCATTTGTTTATAAAACAAAAGTTTTTTGGATGATACATCACAATGATCATTTTATATTTAAAATCCATGTGACTTTTTGTGGGAAGCGGATTTTTGGTGGCTCACCGCGGGCGCTACAAACCTATACACTTTTACGACCTTTCCTTTGCTTGAGGATATCTGAACCTAACGATATTCGTTTTCTTTGAAGAAGGATCTATCATATCTTATTTGATCTTTGACATATTTTATTCACCAGTGTATTCAGCATTGCAACTCTGGTGGATTGTGGTTCAAATTGCTTGATCGAAACTGTTACAGATATTGAGTTTACAACCATGCATCTTTTACATTAGTGGTAATCTGTTGTATTCGATGAGATGACATTGCATGTTATATCATCTTCTGGTATAATGAATGCACATGAACAACGATCTGCCATCAGGTGTCATGGAACTGATCACATCCTGCCATATGACTTCATAAATCATTTCATTCATGTCAACCTATCTTCTGAAACATATATCACCATTCACATTCAACATGTCATTCTATGATCAAACAACACACCACAAGTAACCGTACTCCAATGGCCATTACCTGAACAATTCATCAAACGTCAAGATGTTGGAGTACAAATATTGACATCCAAATAGGTCACTACATTATCAAGTAGTGGCACACTCACAATCGATCCATGTCATGGCCATTTGAACATATAAACTCATCTCATGTCAACATGTTAGAGCACACACATTGACCCAACACGTCACTCTTAGTCAAGCAATGACACTTAATCCTCAAGACCAATTGTGGCATAGAGATTCCCACAAAATATTCAATACAACAAGCCATCATAGCCGGATTAGTTGAACTTGGTTCAAAGCTAGTGCTACTAACGAGTCCCAATCAGAACCTGAGCCATTAAGCGACCTAAGTTCTGCGGTAGTCGGGCGAACCATAACTTGAATTATAGAGGTCCGATTTGGCTTATTCAAAAGCCTAACATCAAATTTTCAGATAGCAATACAAGTTCCTTGAAGGATACTAGTCCAAATTCGCACTTTTTTCCAACCTAAAATTAGTCCTAAAAATATGGACAGTAGGTTCGGCCAAAACAGGGCAGCCTATGGAAGTCCTGGAAAAATGATCATAACTCGAGCTATAGAAGTCCAATTTGGGTGTTTCAAGAGCCTAACATCAAGTTCACTAATGTAGATACAATTTCCATGAAGGACACTAGTCCGATTTCCCCATTTGTCTTGACTGAAAATCAGTCCCAAACTTAGGGCATAGTGGAGGGTCATTTTCACATCATATGTCCATACAATAGAACACTTGGTACAACAATTAATTTTTAGTAAAGATGTAAGCACCAAATTCCATCCACAGTAATATTTTCAAATGCTAGACTCAAAGGACTTTCCATAGAGTCCAAGGATGTGCGAATCGGAGTTCGGACGAGAAAGATATGGTCATCCAAAGTTGGAGGCTTAAAGGGTGCGGGACTCACATGATTCGTGCCGAGAGAGCTCATTAGCTCCAATACCGCGCCATTTGACTGAAACCATCTCAGAATAGCCCTTTTCCACCAGCCAAAATATCCTCCCAATTGAGGCCACAAAATATGCCATAACCATGGCATAAAACCATCCTACAATCAATCCCAAAATCAGCCCAAAAGTAGGAAGAAAACCAAAGTAGGAAGAATCTCTACCTCTTGTAGCGTAGGAAGATCGTTAGGAAACCTCGAAACACTTCCTAACCCACAAACTTTGATTTCCTCCAAATCTCCTCTTATGGATCTTCGGTGAAACCTCTCCTTTTTAGTGCCTACTCGTAGCCATCGTTAAGAAGAAGAACTTTAACTTTAGGCCCGGCAAACTTTCGTCAGCGAAACACCGGAGAAATCGTGGAAGAATTCTTTCCTCCCCTCTCTCCCCCCCTCTCTCTCTCTAACGTTTCCAGAAAAATCAGATTGTGGGAGATACATGGCTCACGTCGCGCCACGTATCCCCTTTTGCTCGGGTCCCTTTTTGCCCCGAAATAATTTATTTCGTCCCAGTTTAAGTTCAAATTATCTTATACGAACTCTCTTTAAATTATTACCCAAATTCCAAGATTTTCTTGAAAAATCTCATTTTTTGGGTCCACCGGACACCCGTCACCCCGAAAAACGTGAAAAATTCCAATTGTCTCGGAATTCGACTGGATAGCTAGATTTCGTTATATGATTCCAACGGTGAAATCCATTTCGTCATCCAAGATTTATAAAAATTTCCAGGCTTCCCTGAACCATTTCAACAATTTTACTATTTTGGCCATTTTTCAGAAAAATAAATTTTTTCCAATGTTTTACATTCTTTCCCCCTTAACGAAATTTCGTCCCCGAAATTCACACACACTAGCACACACAATCACATGCATATGCTACAGAATCGAACAATACTCTTGCCCGTAAGCTATAGTAGGAAACATATCTGAATGATCGTGATTTCTTGACTCAATGCGGGTGTAATGGCGTAGACATGCCTGGATCCCCCAGTCCCAGACACATTAGCCACATGCTGACCTTGACCCATGCCTTGGCCTCTCTATCCCTGTTTTGAAATAAGCAGGTGCACATGCGTACTTTAGGACGTCACCCAATTCCCACGGCCCGTCTTTGGGGTAGGAGAGACAAGCTGTGTTTGTGTGTCCCTCTTATTGATTGGGAATTAAGAGTGTCCTTAGCCTCGGAATCCTTGCCTCTGTGGGCAATCCCGTCTCATGTGTCCAGGCTGGTGGTAGTGATAGCATGTCATACGCCTCGATACGGCTAGATCTCCGACAGCCTTGGACTTGATAACCTTGATCTATCACATCCCACTGAAATCCTCGTGCTTCCTAAGCTAGAAGAGATTGATTGGGGACGACTGAAACCTCGGGATTCCCCGGGTGGTCCCGCGAGTGAAGTTCCATTTGTATAATCCATAGGGAATGCCTGATAGGACCCCACTAGAAAAGTAAACACATACGATGCAAAAATACCGAAATCATATGAAAAATCCCGCAACCAGTTAAATCCCGACCGACTGTCTTAATGTAGGTCATAACTACAAACATACATAATAAGGACTCATATGAGTTCAATGCTAATATCAGAGCATTCTAAGAGTATTTGCGAATTTAGGGGTACAATGAATATAAATAAGTCCAATAAGCAAAGACAAATAGATGAGATAAAGTAATGCAGATGTAGCGAAGGCGGTGTTGGAGGAATGCGGCACGAGGTAGGCCTAGAGCTGCTGGACCTAGAACGATTTAAAACAATAAAGGTGAGATAATAAATCTCAGTGAGTGGCATAATTTATAAGGAAAATAATGTTTTTATTTTCGAACATTTTCTCTCGAACCTCCACGTCCGGCTCTTTGTAGGTTCCCCGTTTAGAAACAATTCACAAAACCCAACTTTACCCAAGTCCAACAATATGAATTCATGCTCAAAAATTTAACCGACATGATTATTAAGAAAATTATAGCCTGAATTTGTTCACAACATAAAAATTGAGCATAAAGTATGTATAAATGAAGTAAGTATCGTAAAAATAATCGTGACGGTCTTAATACTTAGTAAATATTGAAATGGTTATACCTTATTCAGAAACCAACAATGTACCGTACCATATACCCATCATAAGCGTCGGGTAAGCTTGGGCCACTCATTCTTAAGTGGCAACTAATAAACCTTCGGTTAAACCCGACCATCACGTGGCAACTAATAAACCTTCGGGTAAACCCGACATCACGATCGTGGAAATAATATATAACCATTTCCTTACTCACATATACTTTTCCAACGATACTGTATCATAATCATTTCACAAAATCTCAAAATCCATTTCTTAAAACAATAAGTTTTCAAAGTGGTTTAAAACCTCAATCCACGTACCCAAAATATTTAAATACCACAGACTTAGCCATGAACTCAGTAAAACTTCCAAATATTTAAAATGTTGACAAAATTCACATGAAATGATAACTTGTTTATATAAAAAACCGATAATTATATTTATGCATAACCAACCATTCGATCAAATGATGTATGTATAAGATAATCAATGATAATTATATATCATAATAATACCCCAAAGCATTTAAAATATATAAACCACTCACAGACTATAGATGCTCAGTCCTGCTCACCTGCAGGATCGTCTCCAAGCTCGGCGTGAGTGCCTGTAATATATAAAATCTGAAAGCAGAACCGATAGCGAGACCCGATGACATTGGGATGCCCAGAAGGCAACAGAATAATTTTAGAGCTATGAAACCATCTAAATTGGACTCCGACCGGGTCCAGTGCACAATGCCCTATAGACCCGGTACCCAAAATTGGGGCTTTTCACCCAGGAGCTAATTTCTCGAAATTTAACCGTCCAATAATTCATAAAAACATCCAATTTCACTAATCCATCTTCAATTTTGCCTAACTTGACCAATTGGTACTCAATTTCAGTCCAACCTTCTCGGTAATTACCCTAAATGACCCAAAAATGGAAAACTAACCAAACGACGTCCAAAATTCACAAACCATATATCAACTGAAAAGCCCAAGAGACCAGGAACACATCAGTACCCTTACCTTGGTCCAAGGTTCTTTGTGGTGGCCAGAAAAACTCGATCAACGAGTTGTGACTTTGTTTTCGTCGTATCTTTCAAACGGTGAGGAATCTGCAAAAAGGGACCACGGGAATGAGTTTAGAGGGTCCAAAAATGGTGGGAGGGAGGTATGGGTTGGCTTGAAATGGGGGGAAAATGAAGAAAACCGGCAACCCAAGGTGGCAGCCGCCGCCGCGTTCGCCGGCCCGATTCCAGCGCATCCGACGGCGATTGGCCGGGAAATTTTACCGGCGAGGTCGCCTCGCCTTCCTCCTCCTCCCTGGCCGGCGCGTGTGCAAGGGTGGTGGCTGGAATAGCCTCCCACGGCCAAAACCCGTTTGGCCTAAAAGCGGTTCAAAACGACCCCCCGATTCGGAGGGTCCCACGGGTTTTGGAGGAATTTTCCTAGGGTTTGGAGCTCAAAATGAGTGTGTTGGGGCTAGGGTTTCTGGCCCAGCACAAAACTATGTTTATATAGGGCCTAGGGTCGTTTTCGGATAAAAGCGAAACCGACTTTGGACCGGTGATAAAATCTTTGTATTTGAACTCCCAGACCGTAACTTTTTATCTAGAAATCCAGTTTTGATGTCTAACTTTGTCTATGAACTCGGCATCGACGAGGCTACGAAATAGTCGCGTTAGTCAGCAAGAATTATCCATCCTTGAAAATGTCAACTTGGGTACACATACTAAGTGTTGGTCAAACTTGGTCAACGTGTTAAAAACTTGTATTATTTGGTATGGGTCATTACATTGATTCTCCATCTTCTTCTCACTAGCACTCGCATCACGGATGATTGGTGCGTCATCAATCTCTCTCTCCGTGGCCATAGATGTCCTAACCATAGAGTCCTTATCTTGTAGGAGAAATCCCACAATCTTGCCTCAGATGGACGACTTCAGACCATCCTCAAATTTCTTCACCTTGGCCATGTCGGTGGCCACATAGTCAACAGCAAAACAGACTAACTTGGTGAACTTAGCCACATACTCTAACATTGTCATTGTTCCTTGCTTTAGCTTTAGGAACTCCAAGGCCTTTGCATGTCCATCAGTTGCCGGAAAATATTTTCCCATGAAGAGTTGATGGAACTATCCCTATGTCATTGCCTCTATGTCCCTCGAGACCTTGACCCAATCCGACCATACTTAGGATTCACCCTATAGATGGAATGCAGCTAGTCTTATCCTAGTGGCACCGGAGGTGATCTCTATAAACTTTGAGATCCCTCTCCTTGTCTAACTAGTAGTGCATGTGCCAACTACTAATAGACCTCACATCCTAAACTAATATGTTCATTCATTTTTTGAACCCCTAAGGTTATGTTCTCTAACCCTAGTGTTCGTTTTTTTCCATATACATTTTACCATGCATATAATTCACACAATATGTAACACACATTATGTAACACAATCATCACACAGCGATTCACAAGAATGCATAATGGATACTTTGATATCAAGCTATGACGCTGATATCAGACATCGAGCCATAGGAATTCATAACCTAAGCTCTGTACTATAACTACATGTTCTAAACCCATGTCCACCAAGCCCTAGGTACTCGTATACCTAGCTACGTGCAAACTATTACGCCACAAAACACGGGGTCGTTGACAACAGATCAACCTACTTGAATTCACAATGGATACCACACTATTATGTCCCATTTATCGGGATTCATATTTTTACAAAAAATCGAGCAGAGTCTTGTTTGTTCGGGGAGCTCTACCCAATATACAACTTATATAACAATATATCCATGACCCATCCAAGGCCTCAATAGAAGTAGTAATGACCACACAGGGTCCATCTATCCATATCCCTAATATTCAACTATATCACAATAATCCATAAGATTTTATTACAAAACTCTTATACCGAACATATAGTCTTGGTACCGGACCAGTACCAATTACTCGTGGACACCGAGTTACTCGGCACCACCTCGATCCGTCCCTTCACTGGGACCCATTCATTCATATTTAAGCTAAAAATCTGATAATACACTTCATCTGATGTAGAGTTCGATCATGATCCTCTTACCATTATTACATACCCAACCATATTAGAAATAGTCCAAAAGAATTTAATTACAATTCTTTTATACAAAAATACATGCTAGAACTAGTTTGTCCTAAGCACATTTTACAAAAAGATTTATCAAGGCCACATGTCAGCCTTCTTCGTAATCACGACCTTGTTTAAGCATCGTCCATTTGTGTAGACCCTACACCTAAAAGGGGGTCCCACGAAAGGGTAAGCAATGCCCAATAAGGATAACTCCTACAAGGGTTACTCCCCACCTAAGTGCACATGCAATGTTCACTCAACATTTCTCATTCACATTCCAACAAGAACATGCCAATTCTATATGGAATCTTACATGCCATTCCATGAAATGAGATGCAACTCATCATGTACCAAGTGCCCGAGTCCTCATCGACTCCCTCACACAACGCCTAAGCCCATGTGTGATAAACCGTCATTCCGGATGACATCCAATGATCATTTTGAAAACCAATTTCATTTGTTTATAAACCAAAAGCTTTTTGGATGATACATCACAACGATCATTTTATATTTAAAATCCATGCACCTTTTTGTGAGTAGCGGATTTTTGGTGTCTCACCGCAAGCTCAGTAAACCTAGACACTCTTACGGCCTTTCACCACTGGGGACTATGTCTGACCATAATTGGTGGGTTTTTCACCCGAGGGAGGATCTATCCCTTCTTATTGATACCTGTCACATATTTTCTTTACCATTTTATTCAACCGTGTGACTTTGTTGGACGTTGTCCCATTTATCGAGCCCGCCCAATCAAACACCAAACACAATGTCGATTTACCAACCATGCACTCATACCCATTTAATGCGATGTCCCCATGCATATGTAATGCAAGATGCCACTGCATGTTATATCATGTTACATGCATAATGAATGCTACATTGACAACAAAATCCACACCACTTACCGGTGTCATGGACAATCACATCACCTGCATATGATTTCATAAATAGCCATTTCGTCATGTCAACCTATCCTTCGCAACCATATCACCATTCACATTCAACATGTCATTCTATGATCAAGCAATGACACACACAAGCAAGCCATGTAATGGCCATTGCACATAACAATTCATCATACGTCAAGATGTTGGAGTACAAATATTGACATCCAAACAGGTCACTACATTATCAAGTAGTGGCACACTCACAATTGAGCCATGTCATGGCCATTTGCACATATAAACTCATCTCATGTCAACATGTTAGAGCACACACATTGACACCCAACACGTCACTCTTAGTCAAGCTATGACACTTCATCCTCAAGACCAGTTATGGCATAGAGATGCCCACAAAACATTCCACACAACAAGCCATCATAGCCCACAGAATATCCGAACTTAGTTCAGAAACTAGTCCCCTAACAGTCCCAAATTCCGGACACAAACCATTAAACAACCTAAGCTATGGCAGTCTTAAAAAACGGACCATAGCAGGTTATAAGTCCCATTTAGGTGATTCAAAAACTGCATCAATTTCTCGGATAAGCACAATTCCTTGAAGAATACTAGTCCAACTTCTCACTTTTTCCAACGAGAAAATGGGCGTGGGGTTCGAAGTAAAAACATAGCGGCTTTGATAGTCAGAAAAATGAACCATAATAGAGGTCCAAATTCAAAATCCTAACATCAAGTTAACGGATGCAGCTACAATTTCCATAAAGGACACTAGTCCAATTTTCCCATTTTTCCCGACTGAAAATCAGTCCCAAACTTATGGCAAAGTGGAGGGTAATTTTCACATCACATGTCCATACAATAGAACACTTGGTGCAACAATTAATTTTCAGTAAATATGCTTGAGCACCAAATGCCATCATAGACATATGGTGGTCCCCAGAATCGAGGGCTTTCATGCGAGTCGAATGTGAGAATCGAGTTTGAGAATATGGCGGAGTCAAAGTTGGAGGCTTAAGGGGGTGCGGGGCTCGCAGTGCGTGCGAGGGGAGGCTCCTTAGCAGCTCCCGGTACACCTTGATTTGACAGAAACCATCCACGGAACAGCCTGATATCCTCCCAATTAAGGCCACAAAGCATGTCATAACCATGGCATAAAACCATCCCACAATCAATCCCAAAATCAGCCCAAAAGGAGGAATAAAACCAAAGTAGGAAGAATCTCTACCTCTTGGAGCGTAGGAAACACCGTTAGGAAACCTCGAAACACTTCCTAACCCGTCAAACTTTGATTTCCTCCAAATATCCTCTTATGGATCTTCGGTGAAATCTCTCCTTTTTGGTGCCTACGCGTAGCCCTCGTTGACAAAGAACTTTAACTCTGGGCCCGACGACTTCTGACCGACGAAACCCGAGAAATCGCGGAAGGATTCTTTCCTCCTCTCTCTCTCTCTCTTTCTCTTTCTCTGTCTAATGTTTCTAGAAAAATCAGATTGTGGGAGATCTTTCCCAAATGAGATTTTTTTCACCTTTTATACTTTGGATAGGTGGCTCATGTCGCGCCACGTGTCCCTTCTTGCTCTAGTCAGTTTTTGTCCTAAAGCAATTTATTTCGTCCCAGTTCAAGTTCAAATTATCTTATACGAAATTTCTTTAGAGTATTACCCAAATTTCAAGATTTTCTTCAAAAATCTCGTTTTTGGGGTCCACCGGACACCCTTCACCCTGAAAAACATGAAAATTCCGATTGTCTAGAAATTTGACGAATTTCGACTGGATAGCTAGATTTTGTGAGACGATTCCAACAGTGAAGTCTGTTTTGTCATCCGAGATCTAGAAAAATTTCCAGGCTTCCCTGAACCATTTCAACAATTTTACTATTTTTGCCATTTTTCAGAAAAATTAAATTTTGTCGACTTTTACACATTCAAGTAAAAACATACCCATTCTTACTCAAATGTCTACATGCCATGGATGAGAATGTGACTCACCCTGTCCCATGTCCCAAGTCCTCACCGACTCCCTCACACATGCATATGCCAAGTGTGAAAACCGTCATCCATCAATGACCATTTATTTCAAAACAAAAGCTTTTTGTTTTATAAATCAAAATCAATTGGACAAACTCCGATATTCACTTGTTTTTACGAAGTCCTATGTGTTTTGGTGGGTAGCGAATTTTCGGGGTCTCACCGCAGGCTTCGCACGCATTTCGACACTTTCGCGAACTTTCATCACTAGATACATGTGTCTAACCAAGAATACCGGGTTTTTCACCCGAGGAGGTATCAATCCCTAGTTTCTATACCCAACACACGTATTTTTCATTTCCTTTTTCTTTTATGCGACTGTGAGATTCATTTTGGAAGTTGTCCCATTTTACCAAGCCTACCATCGAACACCAAACATTGTGTCGATCTCTACCATGCACTCACACCCATGTCATGCGATGTCCCGTGCATAAATGCAATGCAATGCAATGCCATTGCATGTATCTCATGCTACATGCACAATGAATGCCACGTGCAACAATTCAAAATCATACTTCATGCCATGTATCAAGGATAATCATATTTAATACATATAATTATTCCCATTTAATTTCCATATGTCTAACACATGTATCTCAACATGCTTCACAATACAATAAACATGTTATTCACTTTTCATACATCTGAAGCATATATCAACACCTAGTATCAATCATACAAGCAAGGATAACTTGGTACCCTTTATCAATTGTGGCATAAGCAATGCCCACAAAACAATCCTCACATCAATTTTTGAAAAGAACAGGAAAACACCCAAAACTATGAGCACCAAATTCCATTCACTGGCATATGGTTAGATTCTAGATTCAAAGAGCTTTTCGTAGAGTCCTAGAACGCACAAATCGGAGTTCAGACGAGAAAGTTATGGTCATCTGAAGTTAAAGCTGCTGATTCGCATAGGTGTGCAAAAATTGTTCAGACCCTAAAACCAAGCACTACACCCTCAACCAACACTCAGCCAGCCCAAACCACAAACAGTCCGGGTTCAATCTCGGGACTGATCATCCATGGTTACGGGCAGGTTGGATGTCCAGCCACGCCTAGTCGTAACAAAGGCTACACACGGGTAACTAAGAGGTCTAGAATTTCTATCTCGAAACATTGGGTCCGGTCCTTGACCGTCAATAAACACTGCCCTAAGATTAGAGCTGAACCAAAATGGCCCTTACATGGCCATTAGGCAAGAAATAACGGTGTAGAAGCCCTACCTTTGGAACCGACAAAATTTGGATTTCGGTGCTCTGCGTGTACTTATCACTTAGATCAACTTTAATTCTCGGACTAACGACTTTCGACCGTCGGAACACCGAGAATCGGAGCCATTCTCTTTTTTTCTTTCCTTTTTCCTTTTCCTTTTTTTCTCCCCTTCCCCACCGGATTGTTTGGTTTGCTTCAAGTGAGAGGAAGATTCCTCTCACTCTACTATTCATCTTGCCATGTGTTACATTTTCCATGGTCCATGTGTCACATGGACACATGTTCTAGGTGGCACTCTCCACACCACATGGCTCTCGTCCTTCTCCATGGTGCCATGTGACAGCCCCTGGTCATGCCGTGTGGCACCACCCCATGTGTGACTCTACACCCGGTGCCTTAAAAAACGTGAAATTCCGACCATCTTAGAATTCAACGAAATTCGACTAGGTAACTAGATTTCGCGTGACGAATTCAATGGTGAAGTATGTTTCATCATATGAGATCTAGAAAATTTCCAGATTTTCCACATGTACTATAACGGCAAATTACCGTTTTGTCATTTTTTAGAAAAAATGAAATTTTCCCTGGTTTTACATGTAAGCAACCGTGCAACTCGGTTGGACTTAAGTCGATGGTACCCGAGTCCACCATCAATCGATCACGGTGTTGATTCATATCATGCACTCACACCTATGTCATGTGATGTTCCCATGCATAAATGCAATGTACTGCGCCATTGCATGTCTATACCATGTCACATATATGATGAATGTTATATGGACAATTTAATTCATGCATACACCATGCATCTTGGACAATTATAACACATGCTTATAATTTCCAAGCATCATTCATTCAATGTTAATATAATAGCACACATATATTAACATTTTATACAACTACTCTTTCTTATGATTAGCCCATACACAAGGCGCATAAACCCGGTCACAGGGACCTAGGCCATACACCCAGCCACAAAACCAGCCTCAACCATTACTCTAAAAGGCCATAAAATCAATCCAAATCACAATTCACACACAAGCTACAACGTCGGCCTCAAATGGACCATATTTAGGCCACAGAACCAGCCATGGAACGGTCTCAAATCAGTCCCGAAATCGGTACAAAATCAGCACCAAAAACCAGTCTAGAAATCCGGACATAAACTATGAAACAGCCTAAGCTGTGGTAGTCCTGGGAAATGGACCATAACTTGGGTTGTATATGTCCAATTCGGGTGCTTCAAAAGCCTAACATCAAGTTCACAAATGTAGCTTGGCTAGTGTGTAGGACATGAGTCCATTTTCCTAACATCAAGGACATGAGTCCAAAGTCCCTCATTTTCCTAACCAAAAACCTGTCCCAAAGTTTTGGCCGAGTGTGGCCAGGATCAATTTAGACAGCATTCTCTCATTCCAAAATTTAGCCAAATAGCCCCTTAGGGTAAAAACACCACCACACAGCCCTTATGGTGGAAAATAAACCAAAGTTTGAAGGATCCCTGTCTCTTAGAGTGTAGCCCTCGTCGCTTTTACGAACTTTACTCCTTGGTCCGACGAATTCTAAATGTCGGAATGCGGTGAACCGAGGAAGAACCCACCGACCTCCTTCCTCTTTCTCTCCCTCTTTTCCTTTTTCCCTTTTCCCTTCTTTCCTTATTTCCTTTCCTTTTTCTCTATTTTCTTTTTTTTCTCCAAGGAACTGATTTCCCTAAACCAAGAGGATATTTCCTCTTTCCTTTTCTTAGCATGTCATGTGTCCTTCATGACACATGAGTCATATGCCATGTGTCACATGGACACATACACTAAGTGGCACATGCCACACCCACATGACTCTCATGCCATGGGCATACCTGTGATGGCCCCTGTTGCCGTACCCGACCCGACCCGGAGGCCGAACCCGGACCAGGGGATGCGGTCCTCACTATTTTTATTTTTTAACCATTTCAAATAATCCAAATAGAATTACTTTTCCAAACACATTTCAAATACTCAATGAAAAAATATATATATGTAAATACCACTTTAAAGTAAAGGGGGCTCATCATTTGATCACAAAACTCTTTTTTTCTTTCGATGTGGCATTTCATGCCCATTTGGTCCATTTCCCACCTTTATACAATGCAGCATTATTATCCGTTTTCAAAATCCAAATATTTGCAAAACATAATCAGAGTTCAATTTTCATAATAGTGTTTGTACAAAATGAGTCGAAAAATTTTATGTATGCATGTGACGGAGCTTTACTTATCCTCCGTGTGACTTTGACGATGACTCTGATTCACCGTGGTCTACGTCTTCGTACCTGTTCACTCGGTACCTGCGCGATGATAAAAGCAACGAGTTAAGCATTTTCATGATTAATGGTTCTATATAGTACTCTCTTCCATTTTAGTTTAAGTCAAATCATGCAATTTTTCTAAACCATGCTTTTGAATCTTTTTGAATAATCAATGCAAATACAATACATATATTCATTTCATATACATTCATTTACGGTTCATTGATCATTCCAAATATGCACTTTCATATGCAATAAAACATTCAAAGCTTCGTCATGCATTTCACAAATACTCTTATCATTTTGCCCTTAAACGAATTTAGCCAATGTTTTCGGTGCATAGGATAACGGAATCATCGGCAGATCAGTTGAATTTGCGGGCCGTTAACAAAAACATTTTGTTTTATAACCGCGATGCGGTCTGTTGGGCTAATTGGTTATTAAAAATCGATTCGTGAACATTACGTCTTGTCGCTGAGCGCCGCAGTGAAGTGACACATCATTACGTTCATTCGTAGTACTGCTAATTTGACCCTTATTGGTATACAAATCTATTCTTAGCTCAAATTTAACGGTTAACGATACAATGGGCGTTCCGATCATTCATAGCAAAATACAATATGACTATATACATCTATATACAAATAATTCATTTTGATACTCGTGCAATTTTTCATATGCAAATCATTTCTGATTAGTACCTCAAATCAATTAAAACACTTAAATATACGGTTTGTGAGAAAATCATTTCCAATATAGAACAATGATCTTAAAACTTGAAATAAGAAGAGATTGAATGGAGAACAAACTCCAAAATAAAAACAAAAGGGAGAGTCGAAGAACAAACCAAAAAGCTTGTTGCACTTGATTCCAATCCTCAGAATTCAATCAATTTGGGCTTTCCTCTTCGAGTCGACCCCTATTCAGTAATTAACAATCATCGATTGGCTTGTTAGGTTTTTCTAGTTAGGGTTGTTTTCTACCAAACACACCTTCACTTGTAAAATTTTTCTGGGAACAAATGAGTCATATTTTACCCAACTTCCTTCTAGTTCATGTTTTCCTCTATAAATCTATTTTATTCAGAAATTGGAATCATCCAATTCGGAGCACCGAAACTCCAGATGTGTCATAAACATCCGGGACTATTCTATTTTCAACACATAACCAAAATTTTCCCAAAAACATAGCTCCCTTTAAACGAATTTCTGGATCTAATGGGGTCTAAATTTGAATACACTTATTTCAAGGAAATTTGTTCTCCTAGAAGTCTAGTTTACCCATAAATTTGAATCACTCAATTTGGATGAGTGAAACTCAACTTATGGCCTAAATACCAAATTATTGGAAACACTAAAATATCGAAGCGGAGCAGGTATTTCGAAAAATAGCCTCACTTTGAAAAATTTCTGGGTCTAATGGGGTCCAAATTTGGATACACTTATTTCAAGGATATTTGTTCTCCTAGAAATCTAGTTTACCCAGAATTTTGAATCACTCAACTTGGATGAGTGATGGCCAAGTTATGGCTAAAACAAAAACATGGGTTTTGGAAAATTTTGTGACATACCTGAAAACCGCGATTCCTTTACTCTGAAAATTCCTCAACTATCGATCAAACAACCATATAACAACTTAGAGCAACCCCCAAAACTAAAATAAACAATCAACATCATTTTTATACAAACTTAGGATTCTTTCTAAACCCAAACACAACATTAAGAAAAGTTAGGGTTTGATTCCTTACCTTTGAATCTTTGATTCTTCAACACCAATCTTCCTTCTTCCTCTTGATCACCTAAATCCTTGATTTCATGGAGCAAAGACCACTAATCTTCCTCCCCCTCTGACAACCGAAAAAGCCCTGTCACTTTCTCTCCCCTTCTTTTGCCAAATGTGCAAAATGCCTCTCAAAGATCAATATTTGGTCTTTAATCAAAATCCTGCACTAAGCCTTGTTTGGCTACACACTAATTCCCCATTTTCTCATTTTCTCACTTTAAAACTCATTTGATTTCATTTCCACTTCATTTCATTTCATTTATACTTTGACATTTACATTACTCATTTATGACCCTCAGGTCCTCATTTGACATTTTTACCAAATTTATTTTGCTCCTGTAAGATTTCCAGGTTTTTATCATTTTTCATTTTTAACCATTTAAACTCCGAAAAAAAATATATAATATAATTTATTTTACACACTGAACATGTTATAAAACAGTTAGGGTATTTTTAGGGCGTTACAATACCCCTTAGCATGCCAAGTGACATCATATGGTCATATCATGTGACATCACGTCATATGTCACCTTAGCAGCAGTTACACCGAAAAAGCGTGAAATTATGATCGTACCGGTGTGAAGTGCAGAGCAATTGAAACACAGCGAGGCAGACAATGGTGAGGTATGTTTTGTCATCTGAGATCTAGAAAAATTCCATGTTTTCAACCTGTACAATATCAACAAATCACTGTTATGTCATTTTACAGAAAAATTCAAATGTTCCCGAGTTTTACAAAAATAATATTAGTTTTAAAAGCTTTGAGTTAATTTACTTAAAATTTCTATATTAGTAAATGAAAACTCATTTTCTTTTCAAATTCCAACCCATTAAATTTATTTTTTCTTTTCTTCCTTTTAAAATTTTTCTTAAATAGAAATTTTCTTACTCTTATTTTTTAAAATTTCTAATTCATTAAAAATAAGGTGTTTTATAAAAAAAAAAAACCAATGTGGTAATTTCTAAAATTTATTTTAATAAGGGAAGGATTGACAGGGACAGAGTTCTCCGCTCCCACCTTTTTCTTTTCCATTGCCAATAGCCTCCGCATAGAGCGCAAGAAACGTATAATACAAAAAATAAAATAAGATAAAATAAAATAAAATTACGGAATAAATAAATAATTGTTTCTTTTTTGAGGAAAAAAATAACTGATTGTTGAGACTTGTGATTAAGCTGATATGACGCAAAATTAAACAATTACAAAATGAAAACGAATTTTCTAAACAATTATTTTCACCAATGAATACCTAATAATACCAAGCTTAAATGATTAATAACTCATACAGGCTTAGGGATAGGAAGGGTTTAGGATTCCAGTCTTTATGGGAATAAATTTATAGGGAAGATGATATATATATATATATATATATATATATATATATATATATATATATATATATATATATATATATATATATATATATCGCTCTTTCTATTTTAATTAAAAAATTAAAGGGGGAAATATAATTATACATAATATATAAGATGCAATTTTGTATATAAACAAATATTTGTATATATAAAAACTTCTGTGTACGTAGATGTATTTTTATTTATTAATTTAATAAAAGAACCTAGTGGTACAAGTTCAATGTTTCAAAAAGACAAAACATGGGAGAGTGGTTCAGGTGTGGACAAAACATAAGCTAAAAAATTTTGTGTTTGGGTCGAGTCAATAGAAAATATGATGGACAATAATCAGGTGTTCAGAAATATCGTATTTTCTGTTTCAAAAAAAAAAAAAAAATCGTATTTTCTGAATTTTCGATTCCCCTATTTCCATGCCAAATATTGACCTTGTTTCACGCTCGTGAGGTTATGACTACGCGTTTTGACCAGGTCAAAACAATTTTGTTTAGAAAATTGGTTTTGATTTTGAAAATGAAATAAAGGATAAGAGGAAAAAAATCTTATCAAAGACCATTAAATTCCACAAGTTTCCCTCAACTGAAAATGGATGAAACTAAAGCAATTAACACGTTTCAATTTTTTTATTTTTCGATTTGCAAGTAGTTAAAATAGGTATGCCCACATCAGTTGTAATAATTCAATATAGCTCTTTTGTGATAATTGAAGAATACCTTAAGAGCGATCTCATAGTATTTAAATACTTAATGTAATAAGTCTATATCACACAAGCAAAATATCATCAAAATACAAAATCAGGAAGATAAATTTATTCTTATTAAACTTATATATACAAAACCCTTAATAAAATTTACCTCAAAACCATTGAAGATAATAACTTAATGAAACTTGTAATACCATTCACGGAAAGTCTCTTTGAGACCACATAATATCATCTCAATATATATATATATATATATATATATCATTTTTTTTTTTTTCCGAGAGAGAGAGAGAGATAGCTTATATGCTAAGCTACACTTGTCTCATACCTTGAACTGAAATCAAGCTTTTGGATCTCTTCTTTTTCTGACGCAAAAGAACTTTATGGTAATAAATATCCTCATTTCAATTTCATACTTTAAATGAGTATACTTTTTATCTTGCAAAATCTTAAATTGATTTAGATTTGTCCATGCAAAAATTTTAAACCAAATATAACTAAGTGAAATTTGAATTAAAAAGATTCATACATATTTGGTCTATTAGCACTAATGATTAGGAAGATAGTATTCTTAATCTTCCTTATAACCTATGAATTATTAATATTTACTTGAATAAAATAAAATATATATATATAAAAATATTACAATTAATCTACCTTTTATATTAAAATCTAACTCATCTCAACTTCATAAAAATCTTTAGGTTGTGTTCATGAGGCCCCTGGTTCAAGTGGTAAAAGGCCAAAGGAATGGGACGAATTACACGGGAAGACAAGTATGAATCGAAACAAGAGTGCTATAATGTAAAATACAAAGTGAATAAATATAAAAAAAAAATTTAGGTTGTATTTGATTTTCAAAAAGTACTAAGAAAAGAAAAAATGATAAGAAAAATAATTTCTTATATTTGGTTGTTTAATAAAAAATTTTAAAGAAAATAAAAAATAAATAAAATTACTTAAAAACTTTAAAATCTTAAATTATTTAACATTCATATTGATGAGTTAAAATAAATAAAAAATATTTGAAGTAATAAGTAAAATTAATATGTGAGACTTAATTCGATTTTTATTTTTCTTTATTTTTTCTTTTCTTCCACTTGTGCTCTTTATTTTTTCCATTACATTTTCCTTAACATTTTGGTGAATAAGACAGTTCTATTCATGTCATCTTCACAAAATATGTTTATTAAATTGGTCTTGATAACTAGACAAACATCAAATTTATTTTAGGGAATAATTATATTCTCATGTATATTACTAGACTTATTTTTAAATAGACAAAAATAATATTAGTTTTAAAAGCTTTGAGTTATTTTAGGGTAAAAAAAATTTATATTAGTAAATGAAAACTCATTTTCTTTTCAAATTCCAACCCATTATTTTTTTTTTCTTTCTTCCTTTTAAAATTTTTCTTATATAGAAATTTTCTTACTCTTATTTTTTAAAATTTTTAATTCATTAAAAATAAAGTGATTTATAAAAAGCCAAATGTTGTAATTTCTAAAATTTATTTAATAAGGAAGGATTGACAAGGACAGAGTTCACCGCTCCCACCTTTTTCTTCTCCATTGCCAATAACCTCCACAAAGAGCGCAAAAAACATATAATACAAAAAAAAATGTTTTCTTTTTAGGAAAAAAATAACTAATTGTTGAGACTTGTGATTAAGCTGATAGGACTCAAAGTTAAACAATTAGAAAATAAAAATGATTTTTCTAAAACAATTATTTCCAATAATGAATAGCCAATAATACTAAGAGCTTATACAAGCTTAGGAAAAAGAAGAGTTCAACGTTCGAGTCTTAATTAAAATAAATTTATGAGGACAATGATAGATATATAATGAACACAATAACTATTTTGAGAAAAAAAAATTAAAAAGGAGGGAAATATAATTATATATAATATATGAGATGCAATTTTTTATATAATCAAATATGTATATATATAATAACATGTGTGTACACTTAGACGTATTTTTATTTATTAATTTAATAAAAGAAATGGTTAGACACGTTTCGATTCCCCTATTTCCATGCCAAATATTGACCATGTTTCACGCTAGTGGGGGCATGAATATGCGTTTTGGCAAGGTCATAACAATTTTGTTTAGAAAATTGGTTTTGATTTGAAAATGAAATAAAAGATGAGAAAAAAATTCTTATCAAAGACCATTAAATTCCCCAAGTTTCCGATGAAACTCAAAGCATTAACGCGTTTCAATTTTTTTATTTTTCCATTTACAAGTAGTTAAAATAGGTAGGCCCACATAAGTTGTAATAATTAATAATCAATTTTTTTTAACTAAAATACTTTTAATAAATTGTTATGTATTATTACGTTATATGAAATTGAAATTTCGTTTGAAATATTTTTAAAGAACGATTTGATCTTTCCTTTTTATTTTGACATATTTCTATTTTTATTATAACTTTATCAAGTTTGTTAAAAATAAAACATGTTTCATAATTATTGAAGAAGAATAATGTAATTTGTAGGATTTTTCCTAATTTTGAAGCGATCTATATATTTATTTTATTATAAATTTTTTCTTTACTTTTATTAAAGATAAAATAGGTTTCATAGAGAGTGATGATTCTTTTTATACTTTTTTTTTCTAATTTTTAATTGATAAATCATGCCTTAGTTTTTTATAATAAAATAATTTGAAAATTATGTAACTTTTATAAATATATAATTTTACTTTGCACACAATTTTTATTTCCATAATTTATTTGATCCATTGAAATTGTATTTTTTTTTTACCACTACATACTTTAGTTACAATATAGTAAACTGTCTCCATTAGGACTTGAATCTGAGACCCTTCCACTACCTATATCCTACCTTTTTTGAACGTTAAATGCTGAAACACATGAGCTAGGCATGATGGGAATTGAAATTGTATTTTTTTTTATAATTAAACACTTTTAATTACAATATAGTAAACTTAAAACTATCCTGGCCCACTAGGACTTGGACCTGGGAGTCCTCCCCTCCCCATGCCTTGTCTTTTTGAAACGTTGAGCGCTTTACCATATGACTTAGGCATGATGGGCTGAAATTGTATTTATTTATTCGAAAAGTAAAATTTTACACTTTTTTACTAACATCAATTAGTAAATTATTTTTTACTAATGTACTGAATTGATGTGTGTAAAATTAAGAACGTAGTCCTTTATCTCTAAAGTTTCTTTTAGAATCTAAACCCTCATGGGCACATATTTCACTTGTTTTGACTAGGTTAAATTGATTTTGTTTGGTGACAACTTCATCAAACTTGAGATACCACTGCCTAAAAGTATGTTTTAAACCATAAATGGATTTCTGGAGTTTACAAATCATGTGTTCCTTACCAACTTCTTCAAAGCCAATAGGTTGAGACATGTAAACATCCTCAACAAAGTCTCCATTCAAGAAAGATGTCCTCACATCCATCTGATGCAACTCCAAATCAAAATGAATCACTATAGTCATAACAATTCGTAAAGATCTTTAGTGAACATGGGTAAGAAGGTTTCCTTAAAATCAATACATTCTCGTTGACTATAACCCTTAGCCACTAATCTTGTTTTATATCTATGTACCTATCCCTTGGCATGGCACTTGGTCTTGAATACCCATTTGCACCCAATAGGTCTACAACCATCTAGAAAATCTACCAAGCTCAACACTCTATTCTATAACATGGAAGTCATATTATCTTTCATTGCATCGATCCAGAAGTTCGATTGAGGACTTACAATGGCTTCTTTGTATGTAGTCGGATCTAATACATCACCCACATCATACTCATGTTCCTTAAAGTAGACAATGTAGTCATCTGAAATTGCGAGCCTACGTGCCTTCCTCAAGGGTATATCCATGGCTACGTATAGGGCTACTGGATCTATATCTGGGGCTATTGGTGTGACGCCCCAATTCCCGAGGGTCTTTTTTTTTTTAAACAGTGCCTATGAATAGTGTTCATGAGCGATTGTCCATGAACAGCCCCGAACAATACCGACATAGTGCCTTTGTAGTAAGTGCGTGCGCGTACGGTTGCGCGGCTGTCATGCGCCGGAATGCCCAGGGGCTCTTTCACCCGCGCCTCAACCGCCCCAACCCCTAGGCCTTGTCGCGACACGAGGCCGATCATTCTCTATAGCGATAGAGAAATCTCTGTCGCAACAGATGTCTCTGAGAAACCTATCATGATAAAGAAATCTCTATCGCTACAGAAAACTATTGGAATTACGTCGCGATAGAAATTTTTGTCGAAGAGCCCATACATGCGTGCGGCGCCGCGTACCGATACGTGCTGGCGTTGTTGCGCGCCCACTCGCACCCTGCGTCAGCGACACCATGGATGTGTGCGACCTGAAACCAACAGGAGGACTCCATCGCGGCGCAAGGAAACTTTGTCGTGACCCGGGCGAGCCTAGCCCGAGTCTATCGACCTAAAATCGCCGTCATGACCAAGACCCATGGGCGGTATGTCACGATGAGGGTTTTACAGCAGGGCCTCCGTCCGCCATGTACGCTTGCACTCGATCGCATGGAAATCCACATCGGCGTGTACGCTAGTAATCGTGCGAGCAGGCTAGCACACCGCATTCTTGTCGCTTGCACTGGTGCGAACCGTTGTGCCACCCTATTGCAACACGAAAAACCCTGTGACATCCCAAATCCCGGGGGTCCTTTTTTTATATTATTACTATTATTATGTATATCTATTTGTATTTTTTTTTACGGCAACCATGAGCAGTACGAGTAATGTTCATGGACGGTGCACTTCACGGTAAGAATGCAGTGAAGTGACCAGTTCACACCCAATAGCCTATTATAGGCATTTTTTGCATTTCCAACTTTCCATATCACTATACATTTCCACTTTCAGTAACTTTATTAGTACATAAATTACCAGAACTTGGGAAAAATTTACTAAATTGTGCTTGACATATAAACTAAGTTCAAATACAATTTATTTTAAATTAAATGTCAAAAAACTGGGTTTCTGCCCAGAATTTTACAAAATACAAGACAAACCATATTCTCAAGGATTATCTTCTCTTGGCGTACCTCCGATTGCACAGAAAAATGTTTTCCCACGACAGGTGAAAGCGATACCCGATATAGAAATCAGCCACAGGGCTACTCCTCACCTAAATGTTCATGTAATGCCATAAATTCACACACATTCATATAAAACATGTATGTCTCTATATGAATGTCTACATGCCATGACCCATATCTCGAGTCCTTACCGACTCCCTCACACATGTCTATGCCATGTATGAAAACTATTCAAAGCAAAGCTTTTTTTTTTTTTTTTTTTTTAAATTCATTGGACATTCTTCGATATTATCATAAAGTGGGCAACCCTCTGAATTCCGATATCAAAGTATAACGGACAACCCTCTAAAATTTAATATAATGGACAATCTTCCGAAATTAAATATAATGGACAACCCTTTGAATTTAATATAATGGACAATTCTCCGAAATTAAAGGTAATAGACAACCCTCCGAATTTAATATAATGGACAATTCTCCAAAATTAAATATAATGGACGACCCTCCAAGATTAAACATAATGGACAACCCTCCGAAATTTAATTCGTTTAAAATCCATGTCATGCAATCACACCCGATTTACGTGATGTCCCTGTGTACATGCAATGCTAATGCCACTGCATGAAATCTCATGTTACATGCATCATAAAAACTACATGCAACATAAACATAATTCATGCTTTAATTATCTCAAGCATCATGTTAATCAGCAAGCATGCACATGTCAACATGTATGTTCACAAATTCTGCATGTTATTTATTTAAACAATAACATACCAAATTGGACTTTTCAGTCTCAAAATCTAGAAAAAAAAAAACAGCAAATACAATACAACCTCCCAAAACCAGCAGTACAAGATCAATTCCAGGAAAAATTCTGCATGTTATTCACTCAACCAATAACATACCAAACTGGACATTTCAGTCTCAAAATCCAGAAATCAGCTTGTAGAATACAACCTCTTGAAACCAGTAGTAACAAAGATCAATTCAAAAATAATGCATATTTATTCATTCAACCAATAACATACCAAAATTTGGGCTTTCAATCTCAAATCAGAAATCAGCATGTACAATACAACCTCTTGAAACCAATATTAAACAAAGATCAATTCGGAAAAATTCTTCATATTTATTCATTCAGCCAATAACTGCAAAATCGGAAAAAAAAGCAGCAAGTCTACAATACAACCTCTGGAAACCAATAGTAATAAGATCACTTCCAGAAAAAATTTCTGGAAATTACAAGGACTTCAAGCAGGTCTAACATCAGTTTGTAAAGCTGTTTTTATGTCGACCCTGTTTAGAGCTACCTTTCATGGCCATTTCATGGCTCTTAAATAAAAAATAGTTGAGGTAGGAGAAGACCCCTACCTATTGGAGTAAAATATCAAGTCCTTTATCCACTGAATATGGAAAAACGGAGGAATATGCAGCTCCTCCTCTTCTCCTCTATTGTTGCACGTTCGAGAAACCCGGCAAAGGGGGAACTTCTCCCCTTCCACGGATTGATTTCCTTGATCAATTCTGGTTTTTCCTTTCTTTTCTCTCTATTTCTCTTTCTCTCTTCTCATTTTCTCTTCTATCCTTTGCTCTCCTCCATAACTAATTCCCCATAAGAGGAAGAACTCCTTCCCTTTCCCTTCCTTCCCATGTTTCTCCACTCAAACATTAGACATGATGCATCAATTGATACATGGCACTAGTCAAGCATGTGTCTTCCATGCCTAGCCTTCTACCACTAACATCATGCATTCTAGTAACCCACGACGCCCGGCGTCAGGGTGCCAAGTGTCCCCAAGTCTAGTGCTACGTGGCATGCACCCTCATGCCACGTGTGATCCCGCTAAAGGCTCATTTCGCCTCGAAATACGTGAAAAAAAAATATGACTGTCTCGGAATTCAACGCAATTCGCCTGGGCGACTATATTTCGCGAGACAAGTCCAACGGTGTGATCCGTTTCGTCATCCGAGATATAGAAAAATTCAGTTTTGCCTATGTTGTCTCAAGCCGCCCCCGCTTTTTACGAAGGTTTCCTTCTCCCCTGCTTAAAATTTCATCACAAAATTCACACACATACTCTATCTGATGCATGCATGTGTGGTCATTCAAATGCCAAATGACTAAACCACGTACCTTTGTACTCGAAGAGAAAATGATATCTGGCACGCATCATGTCCTCATGCTCCCATGTTGCCTCCTCCACTCCTCGGTGCTACCACAACACCTTTACTAGCCTCACAGTCTTGCGTTGCAAAACCAGCTCTCGACTATCCATAATACGCACAGGTCCCTCCTCAAAGGTCCCATCTGCATCGATAGCAAGCTCGCTCCAATCCACTGCATGAGATGAATTTGAAGTGTACTTCCAGAGCATGGAGATATGGAATACCTCATGGACACTTGATAAACTCGGCGGTAACGCTAATCGATATGCAACTGCACCCACCCTCTTAAGTACCTCGAAGGGTCCAATAAACCTCGGCAATAACTTCCCTTGCTTGCAGAATCTGATCACTCCCCTCTTAGGCATTGCAGCCCGAAGACATGATCCGCCCACCTCGAACTTTGGGGTCGTCGTCGGCTTATCGGCGCCAGCTCTTACGCCGGCACAGACGATGAGGAAGACGTCTCCGTAGCAGACCCACTTTCTCGGTGGTGTCTCTAACAAAATTCGGACCCGTGGTGGAGCTCTCTCCCACCTTCATCCAATAAATCGGAGATCAACATGGCCTCTCATATAAAGCCTCATACGATGCCATCTATATACTCGCTTGATAACTATTGTTATAGGTGAATTCTATCAAGGGCAAATAGTCATACAATACCACTTGAAATCCGGGACCGCATGCTCGCGACATGTCCTCAAATACGTATGGTTCTCTCCGGTGACCATTTAATGCGTGGATGGCTTCAGTGCTCATCATCAACTATGTCCCCATGGCCTTCTGAAAACTCTTCCAAAAGTGAGTCGTGAATCTGGGATCCTTGTCCGATACAATAGATACTTGTATTACATGTAACCGGACAATCTCTCGTACATATAGCTTGCAGAAATCCTCCAGTGTGAAGCTCATCCACACAGCCAGGAAATGTGCTGACTTGGTGAGCCGGTCTACTATCACCCACACCGCGTCATGCCTCCATGATGTTTGTAGAAAGTGAGTCACAAAGTCCACCATGATGTGCTCCCACTTCACCACTGCCACTTCCAGTGGCTGGAGCAGTCCCTCAGCCTCTGGTGCTCATCCTTGACCTGCTGACATGTGAGACATCGTCAAACAAAGTCCCCGACATCTCTTTTCATCCCGCTTCAATAATACTGACGACAAAGATCTTGGTACATCTTCATGCCATCTGGATGCACTGCGAAATGAGAGCAGTGAAATTCCCTGAGGATTGATGAGCCCAAAAACTCATTAGATTTTTAATCCATTTTTCTGAGTATATTACAAGATAAATGTTGAATTGTTGCAGAAATGTGGATGTCTTACTCATATTTAATTTTGCAGGAAAATATAGCAGAAGCTCAATCTCAGCAAAAATCATAAAAAACCAACTTACAACAGTGTTGAAGTCGCAACTGAAAATCAGAGTCGCGACAGGAAGCTTAGTTGCCAGTCAGTTCCAAGTCACGACATCATCAAATTCAGCTTTGAGGAAGAAATATAATACTTAAACAAGCGAAGTCGTGACTAAAGGAAATATTCACAAGAAGAACTTTCATGTCGTGACATCACTCTCAAGTCGCGACACCAACTGAATACAACTGAGGTCGCGGCATCACTCCGATGTCGCGACATGGATCCATCAATGAAAGCCACGAGAGATGTCTTAACAAGAAACTGAAGTTGCGACCATTTAATGATCACAGACCGCAAACGATGTTGCGACCACTGATTTAGGTCGTGACATGAAGAAGAGCTAAGTAGACATCAAAGAGTCATGACACGGAATGAAGGAGGAAAAGAAAAGCCCATTGCAATAAGGCGAGGTTATGACCCGGAAGAAAAGAAATGAAGCGACAAAAGAGGTCGCGACATCACCTTGAGGTCGCGACATAAAATTGAAACTTTGTGAAATTTGAAGAACACCAATACAAGCTGCGACAGAAATCAAAGGTCACAACCTTGGAAGCCATTTTATAAGAAAAGTGGTCATGACCTTAAAGCTATGCTGTCGTGACTCGAAGCTGGAAGAAGAAAGACAAAAGGGTCGCGACCATCACCATGAGGTCGCGACATCAACCTTTGGAAAATCTTGAGATAATGGTCGCGATCCTGGGCAAGCAATGAAATCCGTGTCGCGACATCGACTTGAGATCGCGACATAGATGATGTTGGGCTTTTCTTTGGAAATTCACACAGGACTTTTTTGGGGATTCGGCTGGGAATCTTTTTACAGTATAAATAGATAGCATTAGAAGAGTAAAGTAGTTTTTCCCGTCTTCACTACCCAGAAAAAGGGGAAAGGAGAGGAACTCAGTGTATATATTAGAGTAGATTTTTATTTCTTTTTTTAGTTTATTTCTTTTCTGGATTTGAATCTGCAAACTGTGCAGAGACGATTAGAGCTGGATTTTGTGCATTTTCTTAAATTCTTGCTGAAATTTATAAAATGCGGACAAATTCACAGGTCGTTTCTTCAGTTGTGCAATTATCGTGGTTGTACGTGATCGGTGCACTCCATTTCTTAATTAGCGATACGTGTCGAACGCAATCTCTGTTTGGATTTGATTTACATTTGAATTCTGATCTTTCTGCACAAGTACGGAGAAATACTTTGGGTTTTGATTTTTTACTTAGTGTGGTGTTTTTGAATTGCTAAGTTTCCAATAATAAGTACGAATACCGAGTTGAGGGATGTATCTTGCTACGATATCGGGATGCCCTCTGCATGACACGAGAGGCAATTCACGAGAGCGAAGGCATTCTTTTAAAGGTATCTTTAGACTACGGGTGTGGCTTGTTGAGCTACGAGTTCATTTTGATAAATCCCCATTGGCTCAGGTGAAGTTGGAGGGGTGCATTTAACAATATAAATAATCAGAGAGTTCACCTTGATCTAAAAGTAAGTTCCTAACCCCGTGTTAACTGAGATATAATCAAGGGAAAGGGGCGAACCCATGAATTTGGAGGTTGAGCCACCAATTAAGTGGTAGAAGCTTTGATAAAATCCTGAGAAGGAAAAGCAAAAGGTCTGCTGTCAACAGGAATGGGTGTGAAGTATTGAGAGAAAAAAATGCCCAGATCTTGCAAGAAAATTTGGAATACAGGTAGCTAGTTAGATCTTGTCTTCGAGAGAAGCAAGGATATCTAATCGGTGAATATGGAGAAATCCAATTCCAACGATTTGGGAAATCTTGGACAAAATCAAATCCATATATAGAACAAAGCAATTTACTGTAGTGTTGGAATTGACTGTTTCATTGTATTTCACTGATAGTTTTCGTTTCTCGCAGGAAACTGGTTCAATCCATTCTTATAGATACAACTTATTTTCATTCATTTACTTTTGTTGAATTTAGTTTGATAACATTCAGTAGTACAGGATCTTTAATATTTGTTGTTTAGATAAAACTCACTATGAGTTCTTAGTCCAAATAGTATGGAATTTAAGTAGTTGGGGTAGTTGGTCTTTAATTGGTTGCCAATCTCTGTGGGAATGATACCTGGACTTACATTCAGATTTTACTACTTGTATGACCTGTGCACTTGCAGTGTCATAGACTTGACCCTTATTTTTAAATCATGAATATTAAGAGAAGATTATTTTATCAAGCGAGCATTATCAGTGACATAGATGAGAAATGTAAGGCTCTTGTAACTATGTTACTTTGAGGAATCTTTAGTCTATAGAAAAAGGCAAACAAGTTTTATGGCGTAGATTGCGATGATTGAAAGAATTAAAAGATCAATATTAGGCAAAGAGGAAATACTAATTTGGACAATTTTATAAAAAGAAAAAAAAACAAAACTTCGATTTTCAGTGGCTACACGATGGCCAAGTTGAAAATATTTTTTTTAGTTTGACTAATCCTATTAATACGAGTATGTTTATATTTAAAAATCCTTTGTGAACGAGGATTACGACCTAATTCAGCCGGACTTTAGGTGGAGAGGAGCAACAAAAAGCTTAAGAAAGACAAGAATGAAACGCGGCTGGGCGGATGAGAGGGAACCGCGAAGCCCGGATAGAGGAACGGAGACGGCCCGACGGAAGGCCTCCCATTCTTGACACAATGGAAGATTTCTTGAGGCCTATTCGGGAAAAGTGATGCACATGTCAGACGACCTCTGGATGCAAATAGCGAGATCAAAGCCGGCCTTGATTCTGATGGTGCGTGGCATTAGTTCATTGGTCACCTGGCGAGGCCAAAGCAGGCACACAGGTAGATTTCTCATAATGGCAAAATCTGAAGTTGGATAATTGTGAGACCCGGAGGTTATAAAGTTGCATCTCTTTCCATTTTCTTTGAGAGATATCATGACCATGGTATGAATCATTACCATATGGTTCAGTTGATACTTAGGAAGAGTTGGTAGAAGCATACTTGGGCAGGTTCTTTCCCCGTCTCGCTCGAGAGAGAAGAAGAGAGATAATAGTATTCCAACAAGGGGAAGATGAGAGCCTATATGTAGCCTGCAAAAGATTCAAGAGGTTGCTGAAGAGGTGCCCTATGCATGGGATTGATTTAAAAACCCAGATGGACATAGTTTATCATGCTTTAAATGATACATCTAAAGGCATTATTGATGCTTCATGCTGTGGAGCATTCAAAAGAAAAAGTGTTGAAGAGGCTAGAGATCTAATAGAAGACCTGGCCAAATGCAACATGAAGCTCCATACGAGTTTTCAAGGGGTAACAGCGAGAGAAAGGGGTCATAGAAATTTGAACAAAATGCTTGACCATGGAGAGCGAAGTTAGATGCCATAATGCATAGGATGTAGATGACGAGGAGAGAAAAAATGCACCTTTGCTCATGAAATAGACGATGGAAAAGGACTTATGAGAAGAAGTCTTGATGTACCAACATAAGAAGATTCTTATGGTCTTGAGGAAGTTAAATCGTGAATGAGCCAAAAATTACCATTGCAAGCCAAATCCTAACACCAACACCACACATTCTGATCCAGTATTTGAGGAACCATGAGAATTTCTCATATGGTGGAGGAGTATTACAAGGTCCAAGGCATGGACAGAATCCTCAACAAGGATATCAGCAGCCACCAAGGTTCCAGTAGTAGCATCAAGGGAGTGAGGGCAGAAATGAATATCAGGGTCAAAGGAGGGCTGTGGTTGAAGAACAAATGCTGCGATTCATGGGGAGACTGACAAGAGGCTATTACAATTCCATGACGAGCCATTGCGCTTGGAAGGTTTCAAAGGGTGATACTCAAGTGTTTTAGAAGAATACAAATTACCTCGTAGAAAAACTTGGAACACAAGTAAGTTGGCCACTGAATATGCCATCGAGCAAGGGTACATTCCACAATGACACTTTCGAGAATCCAGGCGCAGCGAATTCGGTTAAGAGTGGGACGGAGTTGAGCAACAACAGAAGGAAAGAAAGGAAAGAAGAGACTACGGCAGGACAAGAAAAGATTGGAAAGGAAGGAGAGAAGAGCACACAGATTGAACAACCGAAAGGAAGTAAGGGCGAGAAACGAAGGGAAGGAGTACGACTTATACACTGCGGTCTGCATTTCCACATGGAGCTTCGAAGGCGAAGAAGAAACCGATTTTCTAGAATTCTTGGACATTTTCAAGAAAATAGAAATCAATATCCCATTTGCAGAGGTGATCAACTAAATGCCTATTTATGCAAAATTTCTGAAGGAGATACTGAGCAAGAAAAGGAAGATAGCTGAGGAGGGAATAGTAAAGAACTTATTTGCTTTACTTGCGATGCGATTATCGAGAAAAAAGCTCCAGCCAAAAATAGAAGGACCCTGGCAGTTTCACCATTCCTTGCTCCATAAGGAAATATGAATTCAAGAAGGCTTTATGTGATTCTAGTGCTAGTATAAATTTGATGCCTCTATCAGTGGTGTAAAGACTAAGTTTGAGACTTACCCAAATAGTGCAATGCGGATGGATGACGGATGATAGCAAAACCGAAGGTATTCTTGAAGATGTACTTGTCAAGGTTGGGAAATTCATCTTCCCAGTGGATTTTGTTATCATGCAGATGGAGGAAGATACCTAAGTTCCTTTGCTGCTGGGAAGACCTTTCTTAGCAACTGGAGCTGCTTTGATAGATGTACAGAAAGGTGAATTGACACTAAGGGTGGGAAATGAAGCAGTGCACTTTAATATTAACAGGAGTTTGGAACATCCTGATGTAGATGCAGAAAGTTGTAAGGCTGTAGGAAACAATAGCCTTCTCAATGTTGAATTGAATTCTGATTGTATCCTTCAACATTCTATCAATGAAATTGAGATGAATTTTCAGTATCTTGAGAGTCTTGATTGTGAAGTCACGCCTTGGAATTTGTTTAACAAAGAAAGCAGTCTCAAGTATAAATGAAAGCGGTCGAGATGAAGTATCACGGCCGGAAACGACAAACTCATAGGCAAGAAACTAGTGCAGAAGGGTTAATACTGAAAGAATTGCCCAGTCATTTGAAATATGAGTTTTAGAATCGAGAAAGAAAACCGATTATCATACTCCCGGCTACATTAGCTGGAAAATTTGAAGAAGCGAGATTCTTTGGAAATTTTGAGAAAATCTGAGGAAGCAATTGCTTAGTCAGTGAGATCAGAAGGGTAGCCCCTCCATTTGTATGCACAAAATATTGCTTAGATGATAATCTTAGCTTCTATTGGGCATCGAAAGGCCGGGCAAGTAATGAAAAGTTTGTCGAGAAAGAAGTTACGAAATGGTTAAATCTTTGAGGTTTATATATGCTATATCGGATAGTTCTTGGGTAAGCCCGGTGCATGTGATTCCCAAGAAATTGGATTCTTTGTGATCGAAATGAAAAGAATGAGCGGATTCCCTCACAAGAGGCGGGGATGGAGGGTGTGTATTGATTCTGAAAATTGAATACTCTGACGGAGAAGGATCCACTTTCCCTTGCCTTTCATTGATCGAATCTTGGATGGTTGTGAAACACCCTCACTTGTGTTTTCTTGATGGATACTCTAGATATAGCAAATTTCTATTGAACACGGGAAAACCACTTTTACATGCCCATTTGGTACTTGCTTTTAGGAGAATGCCATTTTGGTTTGTGTAATGCTCTAGTACCTTTCAAAGATGCATGATGTCTCTATTTTACGATCTAGCGGGGAAAGTTATCGAATCTTCATGGATGATTTTCTGATGTATGAGATCCGATTTTTGAAAGTGCACCACATAACTTGGGGGCCCAGTACTTTAAGGTACGAGACGAGAATCTGGCTCTGGAAAGAGGTGTCTTGGGGCACATGATTTCTCTGACGGGAGCAGAGGTAGACCCGAGAAAAAGTTTCGATTATAAGAAGTTTGATGCCACCCACTACAGTCAAGGGAATTAAAAGTTTCTTAGGACATGCTGGATTTTACAAGGAAGATTTATCAGAGATTTCTCAAAATTTAACTAGACCGCTATGCGATTCTTTGGAAAAAAGATACTAAGTTTTATTTTGATGAATCTGCGGAATGCTTTTGAAGAAATTAAATTCAGGCTGATTGAAGCTCCCATCATACTTAAAGCAGATTGGAATGAGAGTCAAATCATGTGATCTTAGTGATTTTGCAATGGGAATTTATGTTAAGGACAGAAAAGATGAGAAAAAATGTTGAGGCCATATCTTATGCAGCCAAAACTTTTAATGAAGCTCGGGAAAATTATTGTACTACTGAAAGGAGATGCTGGCAATGTGTTGCATGTGAAAAATTCGGCCATATTTTGGGGTCTCATGTTATTATACACAGCGATCATGCAGTGATTAAGTATCTAATGGCAAAGAGAAGCAAAGCGAGTGATCGGGTGGGTATTGTTATTACTTGAGGAATTTGATTTAGAATAGATACAAAAAGGGTTGTGACAATGTGATAGCTGATCACTTGTCAAGTGAAAAACCTCTTTATTACAAGAAGAAGAAAGAGAAATAGCGAAGATTTTCCGGATGAACGGTTATTCTAATTTATCGATCGAACACCTTGGTATGCTAATATTATGAACTTCTTGAAGCTTATAGAATTATGCACTTATAAATTCATTTCTGTGAGAGAAAAAATCTAAGGGTTGTGTGGGTGCTACATACGGGATGACCCATTGTGTTTAAAGAGGAGTTGATCTAATTATAAGGAGATGTGTACGGAAGGTGAAGCGAAGCCAAGATTCTGAGTGTCATGCATCGCCATATAGAGGACATTTTCATGAGACAAAGCATGACCCACAAAATTCTCCCGGTCGGGGTTTTACTAGCCTACTATTTTAAGGACTATTATTTTGAATGGGTTAGGATTATGTGATCAATGCCAAGAATGGAAATATCGTAAAGGAATAGAGTGCCCTGTAAGTATCTGATGGTGCAATTGTTTGATGTATGGGGAATGGATTTTATTGGGCCTTTTCCAATTTCATTTGGAAATACATACATACTCCTAGTAGTGGATTATGTATCAAAATGGGTTGAGGCAGCAGCTTGTCCAAAGAATGATGCCAATACAGTTGTGGGGTTTTTACAAAGACATATTCTCAGCAGATTTGGGACACCCAAAACTATAATCAGTGATGGAGGAAGCCATTTTGCAAATAAGGTGTTTGACAAACTCATGGGCAGATATGGTATCAAACACGACTATGAGCGCAGCTTATCATCCTCAAACAAATGGGCAAGCTGGGGGCGATTTCAACGGGGAGATAAGAAAATTACGGAAAATCTTGTAAGTTAGCATAAGAGATTGGTCTTTGAAGCTTGATGATGCACTCTGGGCATATAGGACTGCTTTTAAAACTCCAATTGGAATGTCCCCATACTGGCTTGTCTTTGGGAAACCTTGTCATCTACCTCTTGAGTTAGAATATAAAGCTATGTGGGCCATCAAGAAGTTAAATTTTGATTTCCAAAACAGCACAAAGAAGAGAGAGCTACTCGATTAAATGAATTGGAAGAGTTGAGGAATGAAGCCTATGATAGTGCGAATCTCTGAGGATAAAACAAAAAAATGGCATGATCAAAGAATTTTGAGGAGGGAATTCAAGGCAGGAGATCAGGTCCTATTATTCAACTCCAAACTAAGACTCTTTCCAGGAAAGCTTAAATCCAAATGGAGTGGACCATATACAGTGGTATCAAGCACACAGTTTGGGGCAGTGACACTTAGAACCAGCAATCATGAGGAGTTCAAGGTTAATGGTCAGATATTAAAGCACTACCTTGGGAGAAAGCAATTGGAAGATTAACCCTTAGTTCTGAATGAAGAAAATTGAAGAAACAGAACAATGGCAGCAGAAAGTCCAGCTAAAGACTAAAAAAATTGAGCAACTTTGTGGAAGGCAATCCACATCAGTTTGTTTTAAGTTTTTCCTATTCTAGTTTACAGTTTTTATGTTTAAATTTCTAATAGCTTTATGAAATTTGATTCATATTTGATTGAAGAGTAGGTAAATATTTATGTGTTTTCTTTGCAGTAAAATGGATTTTGTAAGAAGGAAATACACAGCAAACTTCAATCGCTAAGAAGAAACAAAAAGAGAGCGTATACTATTCTTGATTTTATTTAAATTTTGTCTCTGATATGACATGATTGAAAGTTTGGGGGAATTTTAATGTGTTCTGGTGCTTAAATTTTTGAATATGATGCATGGTAGATGATTTGATTGAATAGTTGCATGATAAAGATGAATTGAGTTGTAGTTATTCTGATTGGGTTCGAATAAATTGAAATTGATGTGAATTTGATTGTTTAGGGAGATCTCATGTGGGAACATCAAATTTCTAGTCGTGACCAAATTTCAAGTCACAACAAAAATCCTAACGTTGCGACTAGACTTGCCCGAAACTCAATAAATGACAACTCCTTATTGCAATCAAAATTCATTTAATGTCGCAATGATGATATTGAACCCAGAGTCTTTTCCACTTCAATTTCCATTTAACTGCAATTCAATCCAATCCCTTCCACTTCTACATCCATCTTTTTGAAATCTTGAAACCCTAGAACCAAAGAACTCAGCAATACCCTCGCAACTCTTCACTAATGGCTGCACATCAAGAAGACGTCGCAAATCTTATGAGGTGTCGGCCCAATCATAAGAGGACCTTTGTCGGCGATGGGGAATCTGGTCGAGACTCAACTTTGAGGAAGAAGATAGAAATGTTGAAAAAGTGAACCAGCCAGAGGAGGAGGAGCAACCTGAGAAAGAAATAACAGAAGAAGGACAAGACTTCATCTCAAAAGAAGCTAAAGACTTGTGGAACAGGTTGATGTATGACAAAGACTTTGTGTGCGAAAGAGGTTTTGGTAAGCTAATTTCCCCATTTTTGGAAGTGATAGAAAAAAGAGGTTGGGGATTCTTTTGCTAGCACAAAGCGCCAGGATTCTCAGCTCTTGCCAGGGAATTCTATTAAAATATGGTGGGAATGAAGAATGACTCTGTTTATGTGAGAGGTGTTTGGGTGCCCTTCGATGATAGAAGAATAAATGAAGTGTTTAAATTGAGAGATTCTAAGCATGGGTCGAAATATAAGAAGTTGTTGGAAAACCCAAATTATGAAAAAATAGTGAATCGGTTGACTGGAGGAAAAGGAAAATGGGAAGTGACAAAGAGGAACCCCAGCGTACCATCAAAGAGGAGCTCACATTGAAGAAGCAAAGGTTTGGTTTTACTTCATATGTTACGCAATAGTGCCCATTAAACGCAACTGCTCAGTCAGAGAACGAGGAAGGCCATCCTTTTTGTATGCCTTTTTTGAAAGGATACAAAATGAATATGGCGACATTCTAAATCGAAGAATCCATCAGGAGAGGATGCCACACGGTAATAAGAGGGTGATCCCTCACATCCAGGCTCTGTGCAGAGACTTTGTCTCTGGCGAGGGGGTGAAGGGAGATTGGGAGGAAGAAGAAAAATGTCCTCGAGGTTCCCCTCTAACCCTGACAGGAGTGATGAAGGGACCTAAAGGAAAGAAGCAGAAAGAGGTGATGGTGGTGGATGCAGAAATAGAGCAAGAAGCAAATGCAGGACATGATGGAAGAAGAATAGAGGAAGTACCAAACAACATCCTCCCGGACACAGCAGAAGAAGAACCTCTCAAGGCAAGCCCAACCTATCCTTTATTTCCAGAAATACGAGGAGCAATTGATTACTCAATGACGGATCGAAGTAGGAAGAAAATCTCACGAAATCATGCGTCTCGGAGGCTTGTGATGAAAGAGAGGGAAATGGAGAGAGAACTTAAATGGGATAGGCGGAAAAAAGATCGAGAGAGAGTTTATGAAGGCTGCTGACCAGAAGAAAGGAGGGATATGGGAGGCTGGAGAATTAGAAGAAAGAACACAAGAAAATTTGAAGAAACAAGAAGAGAAGATGATAGGAAAAATAAAGACAAGCATGCAAGCCTTTTATAATAATCAATTCAGAAGGGATGCTGAATTGTTGAGCATAATGAATAAGAAAGAAGCAGAAATGGAGAATAATATGCTAAGGAAGATTGATGGGTTTAAGCATTTATATAAGGAACTGTTCAAGGAGTTCGAGAGATTAATGAAAGAAAGAGATAAGCAGTTAGAAGATAATGATGAGTATAGAAGAAAAACATGGTTGGAGAGCATGGACTTGATCAACCAGAACTTGTTTAAACTGCTAGAATGCATCTCTGAAGTGGAAGGAACAGTTAATCAGGTGGGAAAGGGCTTAAAGAATATACTTATTCGTACGGTCACGACTCAACGGTGAAATCTGCGCAAAGGCAATGAAATCCCCCCTACCTTTGAAAGACAAAAAGCTAGAATAAAATTCCCTAGGTTTGATCCCAGTGAGCCCTGTTTTGATGTAGATCCTCCCAATGTTGTACCTCAAAAGGCCTACAAAAGAAGAAAAGGAAACTAAAAGTTTTTCCTGGCATGTTATCAATCCATACATTCCCAAAATTTCAATAGAAATCCATTTCGTTTATCTGAAGTGTCCTGTGTCTATTGAAAGTTACTCTTCTTGCTTGTTGAAGTGTTTTTCCATTGTTTAATGGAAAAGTTGATTGTGAATAATTAGTTGTTTTTGATGGATTACATAACTTGTTGAATTTTGTGTTCGTGTCATTTCCTGTTTAGCAGGAAAAGAATAAATGTCTTATCCTTACATAGATCAAATAAACAATTCTGTTCTTACCTAAGAACAAGAATATAGGAAAATAAATTACATCTTTATAGCTGGAAGTTAAGAGATCACGATCTGCATCATTTAAATTTCATTTAGATTGAGCAAATTTTTGATTTATTCTTGTGAACAAAGGTACTTGGTTGAAATAATGTAAGTAGACAGTGAATAAGTACAAGTCTTGAAGAAATAATACACTTGGGTCAAACCGGAACTTATGAAACTTTGAGATGAATTGAACATCTTACGGGAAATTCAGGATTAAAGAGTCCATAGTCCTAGAACTTGTTAGATTATTGATTGGCGAGGAAATCTTAGGTGAAAGCGGTAATGAGAAGTGATGAGAGGCCATCCTTGGCAATTTGGCAGGCTTTCTAAGCCTACCTTCAATATATGCTAAAGCATATTCTCTAGTTCCTTAATTTGGAGCCAAATAAGCCTTATTTCTTCAACAAACAACAGCTGAAAATAAAACTCCTTAGTGCAATCATCCTGACAAGAGCCCAAATTATCAATTTCTCGGTCTGGAAAAAGTCTAAAGAAAGAAACAGTTTGGAGGAAAAATATTTCCAAATTTTTACAATGAAGAGGGTGAAGAAGTACAGATCACGAAATTAGTGAAAAAAGGGAATAAGTTTGTCTTGTAGCTATTTATCTTGAGCAATTAAGCTCGTTGGGGTGTTTTAACACTAGTACCCTAATCTGTTGGTATGGGCAATGTTTTAAAAGCTAGGACCGGTGGCCCGGGCAGAAAAGTTACCGGTTCCACGGTTCCTTGGACCGATTAGTCGAACCGCGGTTGAACCGATGACGTAATAAATATATTATTTATATTTTAAAATATATAATTAATAATATTTAAGATATTATTTATTACTTTTATATAAATAAAGTATTTTAAATTACTATTTTTAAATATCTTGTATCTTGTTTAAATATGAAAACATATTAAAAATGGAATAAATTTATTTATATAAATATATAATTTTATTAATATCTAAAATAATCACAATGAGACAACAAAGTGGTAGAGTGGTTCTTTTGTAATTTCTCCTTCTCATGTTCGAATCCATAAGCTTGCAGTATTTTATTGAATTTTTTTTAGTTACAAGCCTTCTATTTCTATAAGCTTTCTAATTCTAAGTAAAACGACATCGTTTCGATGTAAAAAGCATTAAAACGACGTCCTTTTAACTTTAAAAAAAAATAGAAAAAAAAAAAAAGAGAACCAGCCGGTTCGACCACTGGTTCGACCACCGGTTGGTTCACCGGTTCGACCGCCGGTTCATCGGTTCGACCGCCGGTTCATCCGGTTCGACTCCGGTTCGATCAAAAAACGGTTTTTGGCATTAAACCGGACCGGTTTTGTGGCAGGTCGACAATCCGACCGGTCGGACCGGCCGGTCCGGTCCGGTTTTTAAAACATTGAGTATGGGAGTTGTTAGCCCAAAGTTCTCTAAGAGTAGTAGAAAGCCTAAGAAGACAAAACATTGCACTATTCCCAACCTTAGAAAAACAGAAGCAAAAGAGTTTAAGAACAAAGGAATTGGCCTAAATAAAGTGCATATGGAAATTGAAATTCCACGAAAAGAATTCAAAAAGATGAATCAAGCCAAGATTGATAAGAATCAACAAGTACAAAAGAAGAAAAGAAAGGGTGAAAGTTGAAGGCAACAAGTACAAAGAAAATGTGGAAACTGGGTGATTTGCAACTGAAAGTTTTCCCATTATCTACCCAATTACCTAAATGACATTACAAGCACGAAAGACGATTGATCTTGAAGGTTGAATTACTTATTAGTGGAGATCAATATGAAAAACAAGCTATAGGACTTTGTGGCAGTCGATAAAACTCCCAGAAGATTAACTAAATTCAACATGAAGAGGAAAAGGATTGAAGACCTGAACACACACATAGAACAAGACTTGTTGAATAAACAGTTTAAATACACTATTTCATCAAAGTAATTTGTGATAGAAGTATACCATTTCTTATTCTTGAATCTAAACTGAAATTTAAAATGAATGCTGCTATCTCTTATTTCTAGTTAGAAAGTGGAATAAGAAAGACTGTGGTATGAATAAGAAAAATGTCCTTGAAAAAAAAAAAAAAAAAATATATATATATACATATATATATATATATATATATATATATATATATATATATATATATATATATATATATATATTCGAGCTTATTTGTTTGAGGACAAACAATTCTTTCTTTTCTTTGCTTGGGGACAATCAAAATTTAAAAGTTTGGGGGAATTTGATGAGTCAAAAACTGTTAGATTTTTAATCCATTTTAAAGTATATTCTGAGATAAATGTTGAATTATTTGCGAGAAATGTGGATGTCTTACTCATATTTAATTTTGCAGGAAAATATAGCAGAAGCTCAATCTCAGCAAAAATCATAAAAAACCAGCTTACAGCAGTGTTGAAGTCGCAACTGAAAATCGGAGTCGCGACAGGAAGCTTAGTTGACAGTCAGTTCCAAGTCACGACATCATCAAATTCAGCTTTGAGGAAGAAATATAATACTTAAACAAGCGAAGTCGTGACTTGAAGAAAGAGGTTACGACAAGGGAAACGTGGTCGAGACTAAAGGAAATATTCTGAAGAACCTTCGTAATAAGTGACATCACTCTCAAATTAGCGACACCAGCTGAGCTCTAGGCTAGAATTCGCGACATCCGCCAGATAATCGCTACATGGATCCATCAATGAAAGCCACGAGAGATGTCTTAACAAGAAACTGAAGTTGCGACCATTTAATGATCCACAGACCGCAAACGATGTTGCGACCAGCGGTTAGATGTGACATGAGAAGAAGAGCTAAGTAGACGGCCAAAGTCGCGACACCTTGGAATGGGAGGAAAAGAGAAAAAGCTGTTTGCAATAAGAGAGGCGGGGTTGTGACCCGGAAGAAAAGTAGTAAACAAAAAGTCGCGACATCACCTTGGTCGCGACCTTAAAGTGAAACCTGTGAAGAAATTTGAAGAACACCAATACAAGCTGCGACCAAGAAATCAAGGTCTGACATGACATTTTATAAGAGAAAAAGTGGTCGCAACTTATGGCTTCTTTGTCGCGACTCATGAAAACAGGAAGAAGAAGGGAACCTTAAAGAGGTCGCGACATACCATGTAAATTCGCGACATCAACCTTGAAGAAATCTTGAGATAATGGGAGTCGCGAAGATAATGCAGATAAGCAATGAGAAATCCATGTCGTGACATCAACTTGAGATCGCGACATAGAACAGTGAGCTGGGCTTTTTCTTTGGAAATTCACCTGGAACTTTTTGGGGATTCGGCTCAAAGTCTTTTTACAGTATAAATAGATAGCATTAGAAGAGTAAAGTAGTTTTTCCCGTCTTCACTACCCAGAAAAAGGGGAAAGGAGAGGAACTCAGTGTATATATTAGAGTAGATTTTATTTCTTTTTAGTTTATTTCTTTACGGATTTGAATTGTGGTAATGCGACGATTAAGCAGTTTATTACATTTTCTTAAATTCTTTTGCTTGAAAATTTATGAAATGCGGACAAATTTTGGAGTCGTTTCTTCTCAGTTTATTGCAATTATAAATGGTTAATACGTGATCGGTACTCCATTTCTTAATTCGCGATGCGATGTCGAACCATCTCTGTTTGGATTTGATTACATTTAAATTCTGATCTTTCTGCACAAGTCTGGAGAAATACGGTTTGATTTTACTTAATTGGTGTCCATTTTGATTATGGTTTCCAATAGTAGTACGAATACGGGTTGAGGATGTCTTTCGATATCGGTCACCCTACGCATGACTACGGAGACAAGATTCACGAGCGGAAACATTCTTTTTGGGTATGGAGCTACCGTGGCAAACTGAGCTGAGGGATCATTTGATAAATCCCATTCGCTCATAATTGAAGTTGGAGGGTGCATTTAACAATATAAATAATCAGAGTTCATGATCTAAAAGTAAGTTCTAACCCGTGTTAGGCGAGATCTAATCGAGGGAAAGCGAAACCCATAGATTTGGAGGTTGAGCCACCAATTAGTGAAGCTTTGCTAAAATCTTGAAGGAAAGCAGAAGCTCTCTTGTCAAACGAGGAATGGAGTGTAGTATTAAGAAAAAATGCCGGATCTTGCAAGAAAAATTGGAATCTGGTGACTACGGTTAGATCTTGTCTTGAGAGAAGCAGGGATATGTCGGTGAATATGGAGAAATCCAATTCCAACGATTTGGGAAATCTTGGACATAATCAAATCCATATATAGAACAGAGCAATTTACTGTAGTGCTGGAATTAACTGTTTCATTGTTTCACTGATAGTTTTCGTTTCTCGCAGGAAACTGGTTCAATCCATTCTTATAGATACAACTTATTTTCATTCATTTACTTTTGTTGAATTTAGTTTGATAACATTCGATGAGTACGGGATCTTTAATGTTGTTGTTTAGATAAAACTTTCACTATGAGTTCTTAGTCCAAATAGTATGGAATTTAAGTAGTTGGGAATTGGTGGTCTTTAATTATTAGTTTGCCAATCTACGTGGGAATGATACCTGGACTTACATTAAGATTTTACTACTTGTATGACCTGTGCACTTGCAGTGTCATAGACTTTACCCTTATTTTTAAATCATGAATACTAAGAGAAGATTATTTTATCAAGCGAACGTATCCAAAGTGACATGGAGGCAAGAGAAATGTAAGGCTCTTGTAACTATGTTACTTTGAGGGGTCTTTAGTCTATATAGAAAAAGGCAAACAAGGATCTCCTCTCTCAACTATGTCAACTTGGGAAATACGACCCTTCCCCTATACTTAAGACTGTCATTTGTGTGAATAGCCCAGCCTTTATCACCTGTCCCTGATGGACGATAACTCTGTATCCTGTCCCTAGGACTCAATTACTCTGCTCAATAAGGAAAGCATAGCCACTAAGCTCCCTAAAACACCCTGAGCCAGATCACTGTACTGTAACCAAAACTGTCCCACAACATCGAGCATCTGCCACTCCCGGGAAGCTATACTAGCTAGTACTCCCCGTGACTTCCGATTGATAGCATCAGCCACCACATTTGCCTTACCATGATGGTAGTGCAAAGTGAATTCATAATCCTCCATTACTCCATCCACCTACACTGTCTCATGTTGAGGTCACGTTGTGTAAAGATATACTTCAGACTTTTGTGGTCTGAAAATACTTTGAACTGTTCTCCATACAGATAGTGGTGCCAAATCTTTCGGGCAAAGACTATGGCCGCTAACTTTAAGTCATGCGTGGTGTAATTCTACTCGTGATTCTTCAACTGTTTAGAACCATAAGCTATCACCCTCTGATTTGCATCAAAACACATCCCGATCCGCCCTTGACGTCTGTGCTGTGTACCCTTGTCCTTTAGGGACTATCGGAATCAATTTGATAAGCCTTCTCTTCAATCCTTGGAATTGCCTCTCACATCGGTCATCCCACTCAAACCTAACTTTTTTTCGGGTCAATCTCGTCATAGGCGCAGCTAGCCGGGAGGAGTCCTCAATGAATCTTTGGTAGTACCCTGCAGTCCCGGGGCTTTCACGGATCTCAAGGCGACTTCGGTCTTTCCCAACTTATAACTACCTCAACTTTCTCCAGGTCTACGGATATGCCTAAAGCCGATACCACATGTCTAAAAAATCTCACCTTAATGAAGCCCAAAACTCACATGGCAGGTTGGCATCACAATGATGCCAGTCTACGGAAACTGATCCTCAAATGATCCTCCTTTGTCTCAGAGTAGATCAAAATATCATCAACAAAGACCACCACAAACTGATCTAAATAGGGCTAGAACACCCTATTCATGAGATCCATGAATGCTGACGATTCATTTGTCAAACCAAAGGGCATCACCATAAACTCAAAGTGCTCATATCGTGTCCTGAACGTTGTCTTAGGGATGTCTGCCTCCCTAACTCTCAACTGATGGTAACTAGTGTAAAGGTTTATCTTGGAGTAGACTCGCGCCCCCCTCAATTGATCAAACAAGTCATCAATCCTCGGCAATGGATACTGATTCTTGATCGTAACCCGTTCAAGTATGCGCTAATCAATGCACGGTCGGGGTCTTATCCCAACACTACACCTACAGATGGTACTCGGCGTGGCGTTTCAAGAGCAAAGCATGATGTTTCCCGAGTAGTGTATGACTGCAGATGCTTGCGGGCGGAGTTGATGGGTTGGCTAGCCAGCCTTACCATAGAGGACGAGGTGAAACGAGGACTTATCACACTTGCTTTCGAATAGTATGCAATCTGAGGATGTTTTTCGAAAGAGCCCCTCACAAGGGATTACCTCCCAGGGGATGTAGACTTCCACATTGGGTTACATCCTGCTCATTGTATTTCTGTGACCGCATAGGATGGCGTCGGTAGAGTTATTAGGAGCTCGGGGTCAGATAAAGGAGTTCTTGGGCAAGGGTTTCATTAGGCCAGGAGCGCACTTCACCATGGGGCGCTACGGCTAATGACCATGTTGCCCGTCTTATCTAGAGTCATACACGGCCTAGGGAAAAACATCATGCTTGTCTCCTTGAAACGTCACGCGAGTACCATCCTGTGTGTAGGCGGTGACTCTCCTACACTCACAATCAATAATGACTCGATGAGTCATAAGCCAATCATCCCACGATGACGTCGAGCTGTCATGTCATGACCCTCAGATTACACTCTTTGTAGAATCCTGAAATCCTCGACTCACGACCTCGTGAATCGAGAGACCACACTCACCTTAGTCCCTAGAGGAGAACCCACATGCATCGGCTCTTCCAAGGTCTCAACCTCCAAGCCCAATTCTCTCACACATGATGCATCAATGAATGAATGCGATGTACCATAATCAAATAATATCCTCGCCCATAGATGAGATGGTAAAAACGTACCGCAGTAAGAAGCGGCGATCTTGGCTCGATCAGCGGTCTGATGGCGTAGACACGCCCACAGGAATCATAAGTCCCGGCTGTGAGCCACATCTGCCGACCTCGACCCATAGCACGGCCTCTCGTACGTCTACGTAGTAGAAGTGCTTGTACGCTTGCCCTCGGACTGATGCATTCCTCACGGCCCTGCTTGGGGTGAAGGAACTATCTTTGCTACGGTACGTCCACGGAGATGGTGGGACTAAGGCATCCCATGGCCTTGAGATCCCTGCCTCTAGGGGAAATCCCGCCTCAAATGTCCAAGCTGATGGCAATGGTAACATGTGATTGACTCAGACTGGCTAAGAGTCCTGGTCTGGCCTTGGCCCTAATAGCCACAGCCCTGTCCTTGAAACCCTTGTGAACTAGAAGCCTTCGGCTTCTTTCCCGAACTGGAAGAAGTTTGGCTCTCCTTCCACTTGCCACTAGTACTTGCATCCCGAATACTCCATGCATCCTCTATCTCCCTCTCTATGGCCATAGTCGTCATGACCATAGAGTCCATATCCTGTAGGAGGAATCCCACAATCTTGCCTCGGATGGACAACTTCAAACCATCCTCGAACTTTCTCACCTTGGCCATATCTGTGGCCACATAATCATCAGCAAAGCGGGTTAACTCTGTGAACTTAGCCACATACTCTAACACTGTCATCGTTCCTTGCTTCAGCTCTAGGAACTCTTGGGTCTTTGCATGTCTAGAAGATGCTGGGAAAAACTTTCCCATGAAGAGCTCTCGGAACTCTCCCCATGTCATCGTCTCTAAGTCTCTTGTCTTAATCCAATCCTGAAATGTAGCTAACTGGACTTGCGTAACATCGGAGGTAATCTCCATAGCCTCTAAAACCCTCTCAACTTACCAGAACCAATGGTCAACTACCATCGGGTCCCCTCCTCCCCTGAAAGTTAGAGGATGATATGCCATAAACCTCTGGAGGTTATTTGGTCCTCCCTATCCTCCAGCTACACTAGCCTATGCAATGGTGGTAAATATAGTGCCCATCGCCTCCACAAATGCCTACTGATCAAAGCCAGGCGGTGGTGAGCTACTGCCCCGTGGATGACCTCTGCGTCCGCGCCCTCAACTTGCCATTTACACAAGTTAAGATAGTAATTTGAGATTCTCTCTTTTCACTTATCACATTAGTGGTGCATAATGCCAAACACTAATAAATAATCATTCCTGCGTTATCATGCTTATTTTTTTTTCGAACCCTAAGGTTATGTTCGCTAACCCTAGTATTCTCTATATATGTTCTATCATGCATAATTCACAAACTCAATACAACTCCCGTGGAACATATCAGAACACACAATTCAAGCACACAAATCACACACAACAATTTCACCCAATTGCACAGTGTATGTATGATCTAAACTCGTGCCCCATCGAGTCCTAGGTATTCGTACACCTAAACTCTAGTGCCCAGTTGTGAAGCCGGTATCAGGACCATGCGTATGGACCCCACACTCGAGCTCCCTAGGCATTTGTATACCTAAGCTCTGATACCAAGCTGTGACATCCCAAATCCCGAGGGTCCTTTTTCTATATTATTACTATTATTATTTATATATGTTTGTACTATTTTTTCCTTTTTTTTTTACAGCAACCATGAACAGTTCCAAACAATGTTCATGGACAATGCACTTTACTATAAGAGTCTAGTCGTGACTCAATTCCTGCAATAACCTATTCTAGGCATTTTCTGCATTTCCAACTTTCCAAATCACTATACATTTCCACTTCCAGTAACTTTATTAGTACATAAATTACCATAACCAGGGAAAACTTTACTAAATTGTGCTTGACATATAAACTAAGTTCCAATACAATTTATTTTACATTAGATGTCCAAAAACTGGGTTTCTGCCCAAAATTTTACAAAATACAAGACTAACCATATTTGGCCTTCTGCACATCTAAACCTCAAGGATTACCTTCTCTTGGCGTACCTCGATACGAAAATGTTTTTCCCTAGCAGGGAGAGCAATGCCTAGTAGAAATCCTCACATAGGGCTACTCCACCTAAATGCTCATGCAATGCTATAAATTCATACGCATTCATATAAAACATGTATGTCTCTATATGAATGTCTACATGCCATGACCCATATCTCGAGTCCTTACCGACTCCCTCACACATGCCTATGCCATGTATGAAAACTATTTCACAACAAAAGCTTTTTGTTTTTGTTTTTTTTTTTAAATTCATTGGACATTCTTCAATATTATCATAAAATGGGCAACCCATCGAATTCCGATATCATAATATAATGGACAACCCTTCGAAATTTAATATAATGGACAATCCTCTGAAATTAAATATAATGGACAACCCTCCGAATTTAATATAATGGACAATTCTCCGAAATTAAATATAATGGACGACCCTCCGAGATTAAACATAATGGAAAACCCTCTGAAATTTCATTCGTTTAAAATCCATGTCATGCACTCACACTCGATTTACGTGATGTCCCCGTGTACATGCAATGCTAATGCCATTGCATGAAATCTCATGTTACATGCGTCATAAAAACTACATGCAACATAAACATAAACATAATTCATGCTTTATCTCAAGCATCATGTTAATCAGCAAGCATGCATATGTCAACATGTCTGTTCACAAATTCTGCATGTTATTTATTTAAACAATACATACTAAACTGGACTTTTCAGTCTCAAAATCCAGAAAAAACAGCAAGTACAGTAAACCTCCCAAAACCAGTAGTACAAGATCAATTACAAGAAAAATTTTGCATGTTATTCATTCAACCAAAAACATATCAAACTAGACTTTTTAGTCTAAAAATCCATAAATCAGCATGTACAATACAACCTCTTGAAACTAGTAGTAACAAGATCAATTCCAAAAAACTTATGCATGTTATTCATTCAACCAATAGCATACCAAATTGGACTTTTCAGTCTCAAAATCCAGAAATCAGCATGTACAATACAACCTCTTGAAACCAGTAGTAACAAGATCAATTCCAGAAAAATTCTTCATGTTATTCATTCAACCAATAACATAAAATCCAGAAAAATAGCACATACAATACAACCTCTAGAAACCAGTAGCAACAAGATAACTTCTAGAAAAAATTTCTAGAAATTACAAGGACTCAAAAACCGGTCCTAACATCAACAGTTTCTATAGAAACTGTTCTTGTATCAGCCCATAGCTAAGGCTACCTTTCATGGCCATTTCATGGCTCTTAAATAAGAAATAGCTGAGGTAAGAGAAGACCCCTACCTATTGGAGTAAAAGATCAAGTCCTTGATCCACCGAATTTGGAAAAATGGAGGAATCAGTAGCTCCTCCTCTTCTCCTCTATTTTGTTATGTTCCCAGGCAATGAGGAACCCGCCTCCGCTACGGATTGATTTCCTTGATCAGTTCTGGTTTTCCTTTCTTTTATCTCTCTATTTCTCTTTCTCTCTTACGGTTTTCTCTTCTATCAGCTGCTCTCCTCCCATATTGGTTCCCCATAAGGGGAAGAACTCCTTCCCCTTCCTTCCTCCCTTCCCATGTTTTCTCCACTTTGAGAACATTGGACATGTAAATCAATTGATACATATGGCACAAGTCAAGCCATGTGTCTTCCATGCCTAGCCTTCTACCATTAACATCATGCATTCTGGTAACTTGACGCGCTCAAGTGCGAGTGTCCCCCAGTCTGATTGCCCACGTGGCATACCCTCATGCCACTTGTCACCCGTAAGAACTGCCACCTCGAAATACATAAAAAATCAGATTATGCCGAATTCAGCATGAGTCGCACAGGCAACTAGATTTCATGAGACGAGTCCAACAAGGCGATCCGTTTTGTCATCCGAGATCTAGAAAAAAATCCGAGTATTTGCCTGTGTTGTCCCGGCAAAACTACCGTTTTGCCTTTTTAAAAAAAAAAAAAATTTCCCTGGTTTCACAACCCTGTCTCGACGTAGGGCCCAAGGAACCCTGTCGCGACAAAGGACCCAAAATGGACAGTAGCCCATTCTGGCCTCCTGCACTTCTAGTTCCCTCTTTTTCTTTTCTTTTTTCATTCCAAAGCACCCTAAATTTAACGTAAATTAGTCTTTTTATTACAGAGACAACCGAGAGCCCGAAAAACTTGCCAAAATATATATAAATCACATAGAACGAGTTTAATTACAACTCTGTGTTCTTCAATTATAATTACAGTAAAAAGAGGGTTTTCCACCCAAAATTTACACAAGACAAAACAAGGCCAAATCTGGCCTTTCCTCCGCCACTAAGGTCTCAGATGAGCTTCATTGCTGATATTGCCCCGGTACACCTAAAAATTATTTTCCCATGACAGTGTGAGCAATGCCCAATAGTTAAATTTTCCTATAAGGGTTAGTCCCCACCTAAATGTGCATGTAATGGCAAACATACACACATTCACGCAAAGTATGCATATTTCTACTCGAATATCTACATGCCATGGATGAGAATGTGACTCACCCTTTCCTATGTCTCGAGTCCTCACCGACTCCCTCACACATGTTATTGCCAAGTGTGAACAACTGTCATTTCCAGATGACAACCAAAGATTATTCTTAATCATTTTATATTTTCATTTACAACGTATCTCGCCTTTTGTGGGTAGTGGATTTTGGTGTCTAGCGGGCTCCTGACCAGACCACTTTTAAGGCCTTTCCTTTGTTAGGAACTATGTCGACCATAATTGATGGGTCTTTCACTGGAAATGATCTATCGACTTGTTGATACGACATAATTATTCTTTACCATTTCCTTAACGATGCGACTCATTTATACATTGTCCCACGTCATCGGCCGCGATTAACATAGCATGTGTTGATTATTAGTGTTGCCCATGACACACACCCTTCAGACACTAAACACGGTGTCAATCTCAACCATGCACTCACACCCATGTCATGCGATGTTCTCGTGTATATGCAATGCAATCATGCCAATTCATATATACAACTTTCATGACTCATGAACAATTATAGTTTTCTACTATATAATTTCATATCATTTAAGCAATCCATGTTAACACATCAATTAAGCATGCATTAACAACATCATTTTCACCTGACAAATCATATTTGTTCATTTTTTTTGCAATAACCCCTGACAATACACATGGACCAACATGGGTCCGAAAATCAATTCTGGGATTGCCCATAATAGTCCGGAAAGAAGTCCATAAATTCAGTTTGGACTATCTGAAAATTGTCCCTGAAAATTCAGCTCCGGACTGTTCAAAGATAGCCCAGGCTTCGGCCCGGAAATTTGTCGAAGACAGTCCGAAGGCCACATCTTTTCGATTCCAATCTTTGGAATTTGAAATGCTAAACCATTACGACCATTCCAACCATTTGAATGGATTTTAGATGAGAATTAAACCAAGTAGGAGAAAAACCTCTACCTCATGGAGTTTGTCGAAACTCCCTGTTTCTAGTCTCTATTTGCAGCTCTTGTCGTGAGGAAGGACTTTTCCTCTTGCTTCGCAGGAAACCAACGCTCCAATCGTCGAAAAATCTAGAGAGAAGGTAGAGTTTCTCTCTCTACTTCTTCTTCCCTCTCCTTCTATTTCTTTCTTCTCCCTCCTTCCTCCTCTCCCATCCCACCAGTTTGGTCCAAGATGGGTCAAGTGAGAGTCCTCTCTTGCCATGTGTCAACCTCTCATTGGCTTTCTTGGATTTCCCTTATCCATTTATCCAAAACTTTGGATTTCCTAACCTCTTATGTGGTGACACATGTCCCACATCGGTCCCACTTGAGCTCTTGTTTGACTTGTTCTCCGTCTGACACATGGCTCCCTAATAGCCATCCAACTTGTGCCAAGTGTCACTCGTTACTCGGTGCCTGAAATATGTATTCAGGCTATCTTGGAATTCGACGAAATTGATAGGGTAGCTAGATTGTGAGAGCGATTCCAACGGTGAAGTTTGTTTTGTCATCCAAGATCTAGAAAAATTCCTAATTTTCAACCAAAATTACCGTTTTACCCTTTCTCAGAAAATTGAATTTTCTCAGGTTTTACATTTGGATCTACATCCTCAATTGGTTCATCATTAGTACTAGCTACTGGATGTTGGCAACAGGCTAGAGATCGTGACGGAATCAATAAACACGGGGAATAAAAACTGGGTGTTCTTTGAACACAATTTTCTCTTGGCCCTTAGCTTATACTAGTATTATCCTCAAAATAGATAGCTCGATCTGACTCAATCACTCCGATGGTATGCGATGGGCAATAAAACCTGGAACCTCTCAATAAAGTACCCATTAATAGTTTTTTTTTGGATCAAGTTTCTTGGATTACGGATTATATAGTCTCACTTCCACCTTGGCCCTAAACATTGGAAGTGGCGAAAGGCTAGGCTGTTACGTGACCGTGCTCATCACAGTCTTAGGAACATACTTTCTAGGCACTGTTCAAAAATATAGCGCTGCGATTTTCAAAGCTTCACCGCCCAAGAATTCAAGTAGTTGGGAGTGACATACACGGACCATATTAAAGTGTGGGATTCCTCCTTTTTGCAATCCCATTCAGATTTAGAAGTACCAGACGTATATCTTTTGAGCCTCAATGTCACATTCCTAAAGGTACTTCACAAATGGTCAAGGGTTGTGTCCCATCTCATCATATCTACCATAATACTTTCCACCTCTTTCAGAATGAACCACTTTTATATTCTTCCCTTGTTAGAGCTCAACTTTTCTTTGAAAGCCTCCAAAGCGTCAGCTTCTGTGATGACTCGACAAAACCATAATAGAATAATCATCAATAAACGATTAGAGAAATATTTGTAGCCACTCATAGCAAGAGGAGTGAATGACCCACAAATATCTGTATGAATAACACCAAGCAACTCAATGCATCTATCAATCTTGGCATTCCTAACCTTAGTGGTAAAGAATAGAAGACTGGAAATCAAGAGCTGGAATAATCTCATCTTTAATCAATCTCTCAATTCTTTGTCTAGAAACATGACCCAAGCGTTTGTGCTAAAGAATAGAAGACTTTTCATTCAATCTCAAACATTTGGAGCTACTAGCAATATTAACAATAAGGGTAGAAACGAGAAGAACGAAGCAAACAACTCCTAATATGTAAAGACTCCCCTGAAAGTACTCCAATGCCCAATCAATATTAAATCTCGATAGTTTGCTTTCATTTCGAAAGAAACTATATCTAAGTCCATCTAAAATAGGTAATGATATCAAATTTCTCTTGATCGAGGGTATCTACGCCACATCCTGTAATTCCAGAAAATTTCTTGTACTAAGCTCAACTCCTAGAAAATCAACTTGGACTCTTGTACCGTCTCCCATGTACACATACTGCTTGAAACTAGATGAGCTTACATTGTTTATCCGCCTTACTGCATAGAATTTAGAGTGTGGGTGTATAACTCACTATCTGTAGTATCAAATGACACATCAATTATATTGGATTCAAAACAAACATTCTAATAGTAGTTAGATAGCTCATTTTCTCATTCTTGTAAATTAGTCCCACATTAAGTTTTGTGATGACAAAGGCGAGAAAAGTCAAAGTGAAAGAATAAACAAAAACAATATAAAAATACATGTAAAACAAAGACATGCAAATTGCTTCATTCTTCGGCTTACGAATAAACCTGAGAATTCGCGATGCTAAAGAATATAATATATATATATATATATATATAAAGCTTCATGTATGAGTAAAAGCGATTCGCTCAAACTGTCACAACCAATCAATTTCCCACCCAGTAAATTATTAAAATTACAGTTTCATGACACTTAGCCAAATTTCTTCACAAAACTAAACATCTATACCAAATAATAAAGTCATCATTAGAGTTGACTTCATTATCCATTATGGATCTTAACAAAGTGTCTTAAGGCAGGAGAGAGAAATTACAGTTGCAACATCAATTCTAGGAAATATTTGACATGCTCAGACTCATGAGAGGTAAGTTCTTAAGCATTCAATATTTCTAAATTTTACCCGAGTGCATAAACATTTAATCTTATTCATATTATGATACTATAAATAATTACAAATAGCACTAACATAAATTACTTAAGCAATATGTGATGTAGAAAACAATGGCCAAACAGGCCGAACTTTTCGTTATAGGACATCGTGATCAAGTAACCTATGTCAGAAGATCTACATCACAAAACTTTAGAGAACTACTTTCGTGGGAACCCATCCATTTAAATTCTCTCCCTTTCCACCAAAAAAAAAAAAAAAAACTTTAATCGAGGGTCCCACCGACCAATCTGAAGATTCTGAACTATAAATAAAAATGTTGAAGATGCAGCCTACAGAAGGTCGGAAAAAGATGACAACAACAGCAAACGGGAGTAGGAACAGGAGCCCGAAGATGGTTGGATGGCAGTTTCGGGACTGATGTTGTGCCTGTAAAATCACTAGTAGGTTGAGGAGAACAAAATAGACTGAGGCGTGTATAAAACACTGTCCTTAGGTGTTCCCCGGGATCAAATGGAGTCCTTGAAAGCGAGAGTGCGGATCGGGAAACGACAAGGAGGAAGAAACGATGAGATTCAAAGTTGCGAAATGAGGTTGAAAAAGTATATCAAACTTGAACCCGACGATTTGTAGGCAAAATTATAGTCGTTGGCCATTAAAAGGATTTAATTTAAAAACGCTACGAATTAAATGCAAACTTAATTGTAAGGATTAATGCGAAACTTTATGAATTAAATGCAAACTTAATTGTAAGAATTAAAGTGAAATGTTACGAATTAAATACAAACTTAATTGTAATAAATTAAAATGAAACGTTATGAATTAAAGGTAAATTTAATAGGTAGAATTTTAATTCAAAATAAACAGTTGTTTTTGTTCCATGTGGGACACAACTTTTTGTTTTTGTTTTTATTAAAAAAACCCATTGTTTACAACAAAAAATAGTTCATACAAACAAAACCTTAAATTTTATGGATAAAATATAGCGTATATCAACATATAAATTCCCAAACACGGTTGCTTCAACTCTGAGAATCTTCTTGCCGTAGGGACTATAAGAATGAATTGGGGAGCAAAAAACATTATTAAAATTGGTCGTTGCAGAAACCAACCTGGAGTTCGGCAAAGTAGGATTCCAGAGGTAGGAAAGAGAAAGCAACAACAAAAAAGGAACAAAACTCGGGAAATACAAAAAAAAATGATAAAAACTGATTTTGATAAAGCGGTTTTGATACCAATTATTAGATTATTTTGTAAAAGTGTAAAACGTTTATTGATTAAAAAACAATTGATCAATAATCAAATAACCCAATAAATGTATTACAAAATAATACTTTATTGAACAAAGACGCATATCAATTTTTATTAAGTTGAAAACATACTTGGCATGGATACGGGATTATTAACTACCTTTTGTATCTAAAGTCTGCAAAGGATGATATTAAAGAAAGGCTAAGGTTGAAGATAGTTTTTCCTTCTTTGAAATATGTTCTACCAAACCCTTGTAAAATTATAGGGCTCTATTTACTTATATATATAAAGCACAAATGAACAATTAGGCTTTGATCCAATGCACTTACCAAAACAAAGGAGAAAATAGAACCATGAGTCTATAGCCAGTTAATTTTAAACCATTTCATAAATGACTCATAATTAACATACAGAATTATATAATTAAAATTATAATATGATTATGCATAATCTATAATTAATAAATTAATCTAACACAAAATCCTCCCACCAATATTATGTCTGAGGGGGTAGAATCGTAATTTCAACCCATGATTAATTTACAATGTGGTTAAATTAAACCATGTATTATTGTAACACCCTAAAATATACCCTAGTAGTTTTATAACATGATTAGGGTATAAATAAGTAAAAATTGTATTTTTCCGGAATTTATATTGCTAAGAACGAAAAATGATAAAACCAGAATTAATACAAGACTCAAGGGTAAAATAGTAAAATGTCCCATTAAGGACTCAAGTGTCATAAGAAGAGACAAGTTTATATGTCGTATAAAATGTTGATAGAAGTAGAAGTGTAAATGAAAGAGAAAGAAAGGACTTTAATGCAAAAAAAATGGAGAATTGAACAAAAATGACAAGCCAAACATGGCGTTATGAAATAATAAGAGATAAGACCAAGGAAAAATGTAATTTTTCTGGAAAATGGCAAAACGGTAATTTGCCATTGGAAAAAATATGTAATTTTTTAGATCTCGGATGATGAAACGGTTACACCGTTGGATTCGTCTCGCGAAATCTAGTCATCCAGGCGAATTTCGTTGAATTCCGAGATAGTCGAATTTTCACGAAATTTGAGGCGTTGTGTCAGTAGACCCAGAAAACGAGATTTTAGAAAAATCCCAAAAAATATAAATATTTAAGAATGTCCATTTAAGATAGATGAAACTGGAAACTGAGGCAGAAATAAATTGTCTCAAGATGAAACGGAACCGAAAAATTATGACACGTGGCCGCAGCGTGGTATCCACCTTATAAATAGTATTAACATCGCAAAATATCTCGTTTTGATGCAAGATAAACCGTAGAGAGAGAGAAAGAAAAGGCAATCTTCTCTCTTGATTCCACAATTTTAAGTGATGCAGTCGGATCTCGTTACAGGTCAGAGTTAAAGTTGCTTTCTACGCGAAATTTCTGGTGGATATCGGAATCCGCGAAGATTTCACCAAGGTTCAAGATTCGGGTTTTTTGGAAAGCAGAAAGAGCGCGGTGTCGGAAATCAGCTATTTGAGGGTAGAGTTTTCTCTTCTGGGTTAATTTAAATACAGGGCATGTGTGTGTCCAAGGGAGATGCTGTCCAATTTTTCTCTTCGACCCATGATTGTATTTTGGTCATAACTTGGCCCATCGCTCATACGGTCGTGATTCAAATTTCTGAGTAACCTAGATTTTTAGGAGAACATATCTCTTTGAAATAGGTCTATCCAAATTCCGACCTTTGTGGACTCAGAAATGCATTCAAAGTGGAGCTATGGTCAGACAGTTTTCCTGTTATCTTTTGAGACCCCATGACTGTGTTTTGGCCATAACTTGGCCATCACTCATCCGAATTGAGTGATCTAGATTGCTGGATGAACTAGACTGATAGGAGAATATATCTCCATGAAATAGGTATATCCAAATTCCGACACTTTGGGACTCATAAATTAATTCAAAGTGCACCAGCACACTAATTCCCGGGTGGGATACAATTGTCATGGCCTCCAATTTTGGAAGGCCATACTTCGATCAGTGAGTTTGGGTGTTCTTGGACTCTATGGAAAGCCCATTGAGTCAAGATTCCAGCCATGTTTTTTAGAGGACAGTGGATGATCATAATGTGGCTGAAAATTTATGTTTTGCACCAAGTCTGTAGGTTGCTTGGTTATGTCGATGTGAATAGCCAGGTTTTGACATGACCATTTCATGTCATGTTGTGGGCTATTGTATGGGGTAGTAATTCATGAGTTAGCATAAGAAAATCATGAGAAACAAGAAGTTAAAGTTCAATTAGGTTTTAATCAATTTAAGAGTGATTAAATGTAGGGTTCTTGGAAAGTATATTATAGTTAATGGTTTAGTGAACACCAGTTAAGGTATGGATGTTAATGGATTTATGGATAATGTGACTTGTAGGAAAGTGATTAAGGACAAGGTGGAGGTGGGAAAGTTTCTTTTAAGGAGGAAAAATGGCTTAAATAACTAGGATGAAGAAAATATAAATGTTTATGAATATATATATATATATATATATATATGTTATAAATATTCAAATGAAAAAAAAAAAAAAATGTGGTTTTCTTGATTTTAAATTAGGTTGAGAAAATATGAAATGATTATGGTTTTCATAATTTTATAAAGCATGATTTATGATTTCCATATTAAATGAAATGTTTATGAACATATATTCTATATATGTTTATATGAAAATGTTTGAATCCATGGGTTACTCCTATGTTACAAGATAAAGTTTAAAAGAGAGTCGGCTAAGTGCTTTACGCGTGCATGGTACATGGGAAAGGGATAGGATTTTGTTTATAAAGGGAAGGGAAAGAGTGATGCATATTGCCATGCACGTGAAAAATACGAAAATGTTACCAATGCATAATGTGATATATTCCATAAAATGCGGTAAGTATTAAAGGCACGATTTATCGGAGGTTCCTTTTGGGCCATCGGTGATCGTAAGACTGTTTCCTCGGAGGTTCTTTCATGGGTCAATGGTGGTTAACGGTAGGCGGGTTCCATTGGATATGACAGATTCAAAAAGGAAAATAAAGTAAATAATCTTTATTGAAAGATTTATACAATTGTTTACGGCTGTGTTCCAGACTACTGAAAAAGTAAAGTAAATGTTTATTGAAATGATATGTTTATATAATTGTTTTACATATTGTATTTGAACTATATCTGGAAGGAAAAGAAAGTAAAGTAAATGGTTATGGAAATGAGATCTCTATACAATTGTTTTACACATTGTATTTAAACTATATCTGAAAACATTATTTTCCTATGAACTGTTCTCTCACTGAGCTCCTTTAACTCACCTTTTTCCAAATGTTTTATAAAATGTTTTCAAGGGTAGAGACTAACTTGCAGTTCAAGCGTCCTCCGGGCCAGTGACACTTCCGCCTCACGCGACGACCACCTTTTTGAAAATGTATAGTTTTTGTTGTAAATAACTACTTGTGCACCTTTCTTTTGTGATAAATATATGTTTTAAAGAAATGAACTACGAGAGTTCTAATCCTCTGTTTGGTAAGTGCGTAAATTTGTTGGGTGTAAATTCTCATTTCGAACACTTGATTATATATATATATATATATATATATATATATATATATATATATATATATATATATATATATATATATATATATATATATATATATATATATATCTATAGTGTTCGAAACTTGATTTTAAAAAAGTTGGTTGATCACGTGGGGACAGATGTTCTGTTGTGGATGTGAATGATCAGATTGTTGCATTGAGTGTTGTGAATTAGGTAATCTTGAAAATAGGAAACTAGATTTTCTATAAAATTTAAGAGGTATAAAAAGGTTTGATCTTTAGGAAAAAAAATTTTCCCACCATTAACATGATTTTAATGGAAAACACAAATTGTATATGGATTTAGCCTCTTTGATTATACTAAAGGTTTAAGAAATAGAAAGTTTTTTAATCCATGGGGTGTTGCAGAGAGTCCTAGTGTTGGAAAAGCAGAATTTGGGTTCTTCATGTTAATCTGGGTTACAATGGAAATGGACACACTCTTCCCATTGCTCATATTGGTAGAGCAGTTTTCCACATACCTCTTATCAATTCATTTTGCAACAAGTTCTTATGTTCCCTCGGCTATCCACTAAATCTCATCGAGTGTTTCTCAAATTCTATGATGTGTCTTTAGTTCTCACGATTACTTTCTTGTGAAATATCGGTGTCCAAGACCATTCGTCTTGGGAATTTACCATAAGCTAGTTTGTACACTTTCACAACTCAGAATCTTCACCATCTTCATTTGTCATTTCAACTCTGACCTCCTCTTTGCTCGAAGCTATCTTGCATGCGACTTGGTCACCTGTTTGCTCAGTTTTTCTAGAGCATTGCCTTCTTGTAATCCTGCCATTGTCATTTCCTGTAATAAACTGTTTGAATTGTGTGTTCATTGCCCATTGGAAAAATGTCATAAACTTCCCTTTTCTTTGTCTTCTTCACATGCATCTCATCCCCTTGAACTTCTGCATCTTGACTTGTGGGATCCTGAACCATGTCCAACCACCTTTAGAGCAAGATATGTTCTTTTGATTATTGATGATTTTTCACGCTACACTTGGCTTTATTTCTTATCCAAAAAGACCAAGCATTGCCTAGTTTTATTAAATTTCAAAAACTAGTTGAAAACAGCTTAATACTATCAAGCACAGCCTTCAATGTCCCTACCGATAATGCGAGGGAATTTTGGCCTTCAAATCTTATCTTCAATCACAAGGTATCTCTCATCAGTTCTCATGTCCCCATACTCTTGAACAAAATGGGAGGGCATGAGAAAAATTCGACACTTAGTAGAAATGACACTCAGCTCAAGCCTCCTTGTCCCTGAATATTGGATCACGGTCACATTTCCAAACGATTGCTTATCTTATTAATCTTCTCCCCGCCAAGGTCCTTCCCTATCAATCTCCAATTCAACTTCTATTTCATAAAGCTTCAAATTATACTCATCTTTGCATTTTTGGATGTCTTTACTTTCCTTCCCTCAGACGTTACATGACTAACAAACTTTCTTATAGGTCTACTCCTTATGTTTTTCTTGGCTATGCCCCATCTCATAAAGGCTATCTTTGATACGATACTAAAATGATCGGTTTACATCTCTTGGCATGTGATTTTTCATGAAAATACATTTCCGTTTCAGTCTTCCTTGGTCTCATCAAATACTTCTTCCTCTCGGATGTTGATCCGGTTCTCCACACTAGCCTTGCTACCTCAAGCTGCTGCATTTCTTCTTCATTCTCAATCCTTGTGTCCCTCGCATACTGCACCCTTACTCCTACACTACAGTTCCTTTTACACAATCTGATACTTCTTCATCCATTCCTTTTCCTCCTCCCTCAAATACTCATCCCATGATTACAAGAGCAAAATCCGGAATCTACACAAAGAAGGCTTTTCTTACTTCTCATATTACAAAACCATGAACATATGCTCAAGCTCCCCCCATCAGCAATTAGAATATACTTTAAACTTGGATACCTTATAGATGGTTGACGTTCTCTAGTAGACCGTCTCAACTTAGGTCCTTCTTCTAGTGGAGGGATTTGCTCCTCTTGATCAACACCTCCCATATCACAACCATCACCACTTTCTTCCTCCTCGATGACTGGTTCTTCGAGTTTCGCTCCTGGTTCTGATTCTGACATCTCTACTTCATTAATTGGCACTTTACGATGAAGTTGTCAGCATGTCGGTCTACTGGCGCCTTCATAAATGAGTTTTGCACCCCACATTTTTCTCCATAGCTGGCTGGTTCATGTTCTAAACCGACGTCACGCCCATTGTCTTTTGCTTCTCTGAATCCACTTTGTAGCGAACTCCTGCGTCTCCATATCGATGAACATGCATCAAGTTTGCTTTATTATCAAGCCGATCTTTGCTCCTTTGGTACATGCATGAATGCTTTGCATCAAACACCTTCAAGTGAGTATGAAACATCTTTCTGTCTAAACTCTTCGGGAATATCAAAAGTCAAAGGAGCGTGGCAATCAATGATTAGGTAGATTGCAGTGTTAAGAGCTTCACCCCAAAAAGACTTAGGGAGTTTAGCCAATTTTAACATGTATCGGAATTTTTCCACAATGGCCCGATTCATCCTCTCTACAACACCGTTATGCAGTGGTGTACCAGGAACCGTCTTCTCATGCTTGATTCCATGCTTGGAGCAATATTCATTGAAATCCCAGAAGATGTATTCTCCACCATTATCGATTCGAAGTCGCTTCAAAGGATTTTCGGTCTCTCTTTCCACCATAGCATGGAATTTCTGAAAATACTGGAATACCTGACCTTTTGTATGCAACAAGTATACTCATGTCTTTCATGAAGCGTCATTAATGAAAGTAATAAAGTATTTGTTACCACCCAGCGAATCTACCTCCATGGGTCTGTAAACATCAGAATATACTAATTCCAATGTCTCCAATTTTCGAGTGGAGTTCTTTTGGAATGATACTATGTGTTGCTTTCCAAATAAGCAATAGCCATAAGGGTTTGATGATTTGTCTTTAGCCATATGAATGAGGGACTATTTGGCCAAAAGTTGTAACCCCTTCTTGTTAATATATTTGCCAGCCGCTTGTGCCATAAATCTGGAGAGGTATCATCATCAACTGCATTTAGTTATCCTCCGCACACCTTTGCTTGTGTCTTGTACAATGAACAATATAATCTGTGGCATGCCACCATCAATGATCCCTTGGTGAGCTTCCAATTGCCACTACCGATAAAGTGGTTGTATCCATCCTTATCCAGGATATACATAGAAATTAGGTTTAGACGAAAGTTTAGAATGTGTCTCACACCTTTCAACGTTAATGTGCACCCCAGACTTGTTTGTATACAGATGTCACCAATCCCCACGATCATGGAAAAACTTTTGTTTCTCATCTTCACCGTGCCAAAGTCTCCTGCTTTGTATCTTGAGAAATATTCCTTTTAGAGCATAGTGGTATGATCTTTATCGAGTCAATACAATACCACTCCAACATCCCATTGCGCTACATGACAACAATCTTCTTGATTGCAAATGTAAAACCCAGGAAAAATTGTCATTTTTCTGAAAAATGGCAAAACGATAATTTGCTACTTGAGACCAGTGGGAAAAGCTAGAATTTTTCTAGATCTCGGGTGACAAAATGGAAAACACCATTGGAATCATCTCATGAAATCTAGCTATCCCATCGAATTTTGTTAAATTCTGAGATGGTCGGGATTTCACGTCTTTCAAGGCACTAGGTGTCGAGTGCCACATGGCAGCTTGTGAGGAGTACACATGACTTGAGAGGCATGTGGTGTGTGACGCCCCAAAACCGGGGTGTTTCGTTGATAACCCGTCAACCCGCGGAATACTCGTGGATGTCGGGTAACTCGACACCACTCACGAAAATCGGGCAGAGTCTCCTTTGTACGGGGCTGGAATACAAAACCTGTCCCCGAACACTTGATATGACCACCGGGGGTCCACATGCGAGTAAAATAATGGCCACTTGAGCTATTAATACTCACAAAATACATCAACTATATACAATAGTTCAAGAGTTAATAAATTACTTTTTACCAAACATATATCAAAAATTTAAAGCTTTAATACATGTTTTCACAAAAATCAATACCAAAGTCACAAGTCGGCTTTCTTCTCAAAACGGCCTCTAATGAGTGTCGCCTTCGATCGCTCATAATGCCTTGAAATAGTGATCACTCGACAAAATTGAGCAAAGCCTAGTAATTAGATAATTTCTGCACAGTTTATTGCTGGGGTAGTCAGCGATGACGTCGTGGCTGTTTGTGAGACGTGTGAATGTGTGCCCGATCCATTATCTCGATTCCTCATGACTCCTCACACTTGCCTAGCGGAGTGTATGAAAAATACAGTTTTTCAAAACAAAGCACTGTTCGGCTTATGTCTAGGATTTCGGTAAAAATATTAGACTACCCTCCGAGGCAAATTTGTTGGAGAACTTTCCTAAACAATTCATGGGCTTCCTCCGACGTGAAATTGTTGGACAGTCTTCCAACCCAATTCTTCGAAAAATCTTCCTTCGAAATTCCTTTCACAAACAATTTTCGTTTTTGTTTCATTTCATGTCATGCACTCACACCTAATATTCTAGAACATGATTGCATATGGAATGCATTAAGCGATTCGATAATTTATGCTAATACAATTCACATGCATATATTAACATAATTTACTCCTGACAATCATGTTATTAAGTTCCACATAATAACACCAAAAATTAGCTCATAGATAATTCAGCAAACACAAGCAATTCATTTTGAATCATTTACAAAACACATTTTCACACAAGAAAATCCGTCTACTATTCAAATCAACATTGAAGAACCCTCAGATTCACATTCCTGACCACCAAGTGAATTTTCTCCTCGGTTTAAAGCTTGAGGACTGAGATTTACGGCTAAAACAAGCTTCAAAACATTCATAACCATAAGCCTTAATATATCCAAGAATAACTCCAAGTAGGAAAGATCACCTCTTGAGTTATCGAACTCACCAATCGGTGTCACGCGTAAATGTGACTTTACTTCTTGCTCCGTCGAGAACCAACGGTCCGATCGCCCACAAATCTAAAGAGAAGGAGCTCTTTCTCTCTCTAAAATTCTGAAATCCCAATCTATTGTATCCTGCACGTTTTTTTTCTCTTGTTTGCTTTGAAACAACTATTTATATTTATCTTATTCTCTGTGCTTTCATTTAATTACATCATGTCCCTTATTCTCGTTTTTACCTTTTATAATCTAAGCCGTCCATTTTCCATCATCTCTCTAATCTTGCAATATGTGTCACAAGAGTACATGTAATTAGGTGAATTTTGTTAACATCACATCTCTCGACCGTTTTACGACATCAGACACTGGTGCCTCAAAAGTGAGTTCGGTGTCTCGGGTCGAGGGAGGTCGGCCGTGGTAGCTGGGTTGTGAGACGATTCCAACGCTGAAGTCCATTTCATCATCCGAGATCTAGAAAAATTTCTGATTTTTACCAAAATTACCGTTTTGCTCTTTTTCAAAGAATTGGAATTTTCTAAGGTCTTATATGGTGTGACAAGGGCCACCTACTACATGTATCCATGTGACACATGTCACATGAATAGTGAAAGGATAAGAGATAAATGGCTTCTATTAAGCCATGTGTCAAGCGGTCTTTAAAGTCAAACTAAGAGGACAAAAAGGGAATTAAAGGAAAAGAAAAATGTCCTCTTCTCCTTTTTGGCACAGTATCAGGAGGAGAGGAAAATAGAGTTTAGAGAAGAGAGTCACCTTCTCTAAGACCTCACAGGCGTTCGAACCGTCAGTTATCGTCAGACAAGAGGAGTGAATCTAGGAAGAATCGAGGAGCTACGCGTGAATGCCAAGAGAGGAAATAAAGGGGCTTCCTAGCAGGCTCCACGGGTAGAGTCTTCTCCTACCTTGGTTAATCCTTGTTTAAGAGCCATTCCATGGCTGTTGGGGTTTAGTTCTCAGAATGGGAGCTGATTAGAGCCCTAGTTCGAGCAGAAGAGCGAGTGACCTCAGGACCTTTTTTTGGTCTTCTTTCCCGAAAGATGCTTGTTTGGGGATGGGTATGATTCTAAGTGATTCGGGGCTGTTTATAGCCTGAACTAAGGTTGAGCGATGTCTTGAACCAAGACCGATTCAAGACTATGAGGGACAGTGTTGTACCCTGTTTATATTGGATCCAATATTAAGAATTCTTTTGTGTGTATCATTGCTTGATTTTGGGTGGTATGCTCTGAAGTAGTATGGAATTGATGTTGGTGTTTGCTTATTAGAAATATTAACATGATTGCACGATTTAATTGAAATTTGTGCGCTTAATATATTGATATGATATATGTATATATATTGGCATGAAATATATGGAACTTATATGCTTGCAATATAGGTTTACATGGTAGTTGATATGAAGTATAACTGATGAGAATGATTCATGGAGTGTGCATCATACATGTGCACGGTAACATCGCGTCGAGTCGGGTGTGAGTGCATAGAAACGGTTAATTCACCATTCTTGGTGAATGGGTGGTGAGCTCAAAACGAACGACATCTAAATGAGACTCATGGTGGTTTACAATGAAAGAAATGAAAATAAATATACGTGTGTCGGGCGTAGCAAGATGAGGTAGATCCCCTCCTAAAGGTAGAAAGACCCAAATTTATTGAGGGTTGGAGCATGATTATCGGTGGCTCATAAAAATGTCGGAAAGGTGCGTGGCATCCGACGATGTAATCCCAAAAATCCGTGGCCCACAAATGCATAAACACACGAGATTTGATCAAATCAAATGAACATTGGGGGTTTGTCCAATGGGTTACATGTTTTAAAAAGAAAACAAAAAGCTTTTGTTTTGAAAAAATAAAAAGGGTCATTGGGTGAAACACCAATGACAGGTTTTCACATTTGGAAAATGAAAGAAATTTTCATGTGTAAGGGAGTCGGTGAGGACTCGGGACATGGGATAGGGTGAGTCACATTCTCATCCATGGCATGTAGACATTCGAGTAGGAATGTGCATATTTTTACTTGAATGTGTGTATGTTTGATCACCACATGAGCACTTAGGTAGGGAACAACCCTTGTAGGAGATTATCACTACTGGGCTTTGCTCACCCCGTCGTGGGACCCCCTTTTCAGGTACACGAGTAGACGACGCTCCTTTGAGGCCATGAGTAAGAAGAAGGCCGGGTAGTGGCCTTGAGAAGCATTTTGTAAAATAAATTAGAATAATCTAGTTTTAATATATTTTGGCATGTAAAAGTGTATAAGAGTTGTACATCAAGCTCTTGTGAAATTTTTATAAGAAATTGGTTATTTTTAAGAAAATTATACAGGAATGGGTCCCAATATATAAGACATGTGAGTGTGATATTGGGTCACCCAGATATCCTGAGTTTACGTGGTTGACCAGTTGTCATTGGGACCCCGAGGGGATAGGGCTTCCTGACAAAGTAAGGTCACCTCATTGTCACTATGCCGAGGTTGTAATTGCCGTGACATTTTGTCGTCTTCCTGCTTCTAGCTCTTGTCTCCTCCTTGCTTCGGGATCTTGCAGTTCCTTTTCATATGGCCTATTTTGCCACAATGATAACACTTTATTTTCCCTCTAGACTTAGATCTGCCTCTTGACTTATTTATGCCACGATGATCCTTTATTTTGCTTGACCCACATTCTCGTGACAAGGGCATGCGTGTCGTACCCACAAAAGTCCTTCCTTCGAATTTATTCATTGAATATATATTTTTTACCATAGCCCGGCGTGACTTTTCCTTCTATGGCTGAATTTCCTAAAGACACCACCAAAGTGTTCCAATTGTCCAATAATGAGCCAAGTAGCAAGCATGCTCGGGTCTCATCATCGAGTGAGAGACCTGCAATTAATAATTGGGCAATCATTTCTTCAAAATCATTCAAATGCTCAGCAATTGATTGTCCTTCCTTGAGCTTCAAATTCATCAACTTCCGCATTAAGAAAATATTTGCTTGTGCGTTCTTTGTCTTGTACATGTTTTCCAAGTTCTTTCAAAGAGTGTGTGGATCTGTCTCTTTGGCAGCATGATTGTAAATACTGATGTCCACCCACTGGAGAATGGCACCTAATGTTTTCTTCTTCAACTTCTTCCAATAAACATCTGACATGTCACTTGACTTAGCATTATCTCCTTAATAGGATCATATAAATCCTTATAATTGTGGAGATCCTCCATCATGGACTTCCATAATGAATAATTCGTTGCTATCAATTTAATCAAGGGACCCGAATAACTTTCGGCCATGATTCCACCCAAACTTGAACCACGCTCTAATACTAGTTGTAGGGATTGTGAGTGGCCTATGGAATATTACAACAAGTAATATTCGGGTGGCTTTGCCAATCCATTGTAAATGTTAGAAATTGGGAGGCAAGACCAATCCACAAGATAAAACATCAATTGGGTGGCAGTGCTAAACCTTTAAGAAATTAAACAACAGTTAGGTGGCTATGCCAATCCACGAAAATGTAAATAGCGATTTGGGAGAAACTCGACAATCCACATAAACTAAAAACAATAAATTGGTGGCTGTACGACCTTCGAGAAATAAGTGTAAATTTGGATGGCTGCATTGATCTTCAAAGAATAAGAAGGGAAGATAATAATGACACCCGATATAACATGGTAAAACCCTTAGAATATAGGAAACCTCCACGATGTAAATCCGAGAAAATAATCCACTATGAGATAGAGCGATACAGATGTCCTTTTGAATATGCTCCACCCGATCCTCTCAGTTGTATCTCTTAGCACTCTCTCTGTGAAGTACTATGTGCAAAACCCAAGTAAATTTGAATTTTTCTGAAAAATGGAAAAACGGTAAATTACTACAACAGTACAGGTTGCAAACCTGAAATTTTTATAGATCTCAGATGACAAAACGGACCTCGCTGTTGGATTCGTCTTGTGAAATCTAGTTACTTAGACAAATTCCGTCGGATTTGAGACAGTTTAAATTTTCACATTTTTCGAGGCGACGAAAGCCTAGTGAAACCCAAAAATGAGATTTTTGAGAAAATCTTGAAGGTTGGAAAATAATTTAAAGAAATTTCATATAAAATAAATTCAACTTAAACTAGGACGAAATAAAATGTTTCGGGACAAAAACGGACCGAAACAAGATGGGACACGTGGCGCGACGTGAGCCATGTGTTAGAAGTATAAAAAGGGAAAAAAATCAGATATTTTGCACAAAATATCTCCAATTCTTCTAGTTTGGGTATGGAGAGAGAGGGGGAGAGAAAAAGGAAATCCAAGTTTTCCTTGTAGGTTCTCGAGTTAGTCGTCGAACTGATTGAACTAAGTTAAAGCCCATCTCCTCGATGAGGGCTACGTGTGGGTACCGAAAAGGAGGGATTTCACCGAAGATCCAAAGGAGGAGATTTGGGGAAATCAAGGGCTTCGGGTTTAGGAAGTGTTTTGAGGCTTCCTACGGTTTCTACTACGCTTCAAGATGTAGGGATTCTTCCTACTTTGGTTTATTCCTACATTTAGGCTAATTCGGGATTGTTTTGAAGTTGATTTTGGGCTGAGTTTGGGACGGTTTTTGTGCCATTTTTATGGCATGTTTTGTGGCTTTAATTCAGACGGTTTTGTGGGTGGTTTTTTGGTTTTACTTGGGACGGTTTTATGGCTTGTTTAAGGAGTTGTTATGGGTCAAAATTGGGTGTACAATAGCTACCCATGATGTTCTCGGGCATGCTATTGCGTGCAGTCTTGGAGCTATTGCGTGCAGTCTTGGCGCTATTGCATGGAAGTCATGCTATTGCGTGGCTAGGCTACAGAGGTTTTGCATCTCTCAAGCACGCTATAGCGTGGAATTTGGCGCTATTGCATGGGTCCTACCTCTTGCTCCTCACCTTTAAGCCTCGACAATCACGACCATGTATGCGAGACTCATTCTTGGACTTTATGAAAAGCTCTCTGAGTCTAGAATTTTCCCATATGCCAGTGAATGGCATTTGGTGCTCACATCTCTACTGAAATTTTGATTTGTTACACCAAGTGTACTAATTGCTTGGCTGTGTTGATGTGATGAAATGTCAATATGTGTGTTCTAATATATTGACATTGATGTATGTTTATTTGGTAATTATACGCATATTGATATAATTATCCATGATACATAATGAATTGTATGACTTAAGTTGTCCATATGGCATTCATTACATATGTGACATGACATTAGCATGCAATGATGCATTACATTGCATATGCACGGGAACATCACATTTCATGGGTGAGAGTGCATAGTTGAAATCAACACCACATTAGATGATTGATGAAGGTGGGCTCCATTGCCGTTAGACGAGAAGTCAATGATCGCAGTTGCATGACATGGAAAAAATATTGTGTCGAGATATGCTTAAGAAGAAGCTAGACAATCCCTTAGGTGAAAGGCCCGGACTATTTCATACACTCCGATAGTGAAAGTCCAAAAAGTGTAGGAAGGCATGCAAAGCCTTTGGTGAGACCCCGAAAATTCACTACCCACAAAAGACACATGGTTTTGTATATGAAATGATCATTTGAGATATGCCATCCAGAAAGTTTGGTTTATAAACAAAATGAAATTTTGTTTAAAAGTAATCATTGGATGAAATACATTTCAAGTGCAAGATGGACGCCGTTGGACGGCTCTCATGCGGGGCCGCAAGGATGAAGAAAGCCAACTTATGACTGTGTAATTCTTTTTGTAAAATTTGTTGAGCAAACTAGCTTGACATGTATTTTAGTGTAAAATAATTGTAATTAAAAACATGTGAACTGTTTTTAATGTATATATATATCCATATCCTTGCATGTTAAAAAATGAAAATGGATAAATTGGATCCGAAGTGGTCAATTTATGATCATTATGGATCCCGGTAAAGGGGACACAATGGTGTGGTATTGGGTTACCCGATATATACAGGTTTTCCGTGGGTTGATGGTTGATCAACGGACCCCTAGATTTTAGGGCATCACACTATGTTTCTCACCACTCTCCCCGGTGTGATAACCTCGACTGTTTCACAACTATTCTTTCAACTCTCTGTGATTGAAAGAATGATCTTTGAAACTCTTTCTAATCTCCTAGAATTCCCTATTTGATTATGTTTCTCGAAGCCTACTTATAAGCAAAGGTTTGATCCTCGGATGGATTTTATTGGTTGTAATGGAAACCAATTTCATTGGCCAGAGCTCTTGACTAATCCTCCTTGCACACCGAAAAGGAGAGTTGGGTGGCGGTGCGTGCGTAGAGAAACTTTCTCCTAAGGAAAAGGTTGTTGTTACAACAGGCATTAATGGGGCTAGACCCCACTAAAGGGAATAATGAGATAAGACAACTTGACTTTGACGATTCAATAGAGTCATGGCAGAATTCTCAAGTTTAGAGTTTCCATCACCAAAGAATTAGGATATTAAAAATTACAAAAAAAAAAAAAAACATTTATGATAAGAGTAGAGTAATAATATTTTATGAATGTATAAATTAAAAGAAAAAAGCAAAAAAGATAGACAAATCACTAACTAGTTTTCTAGCCACTGTGGTCTTTCCACAAAACAGAACCTAAAATATAATCTTATTTTTTGGTTTGAATAAACATAACAAGATATTTTTTCACAACTTTTTGTTTGTGTTTAATGTTTAATTTTTTAAAAGTATTAAAAATTATCAAGAAAGAAATGAAGAGAGTAGAGATTGATAGAAATAAAAAAATATGAATTTGAAGGTAGTAAATTATTTCAATATAGTTTATGTGTAAATTTCACTTATAATTGAAACATAAAAATTATCATTCACAATTTTAGTAATTAGGTGGCTTGATCTTTTAAATTTTGGTCATACCATGAGGAGGTATCTAGAGAGCAGGCATGTGTGCATACACGAAGGTGTCTTTAAGCGTCTGCATAGCTAGACTAATCCTCGTATAAAATGGGAAAGACCACAAGGCGAGTAAGCTTCTAGTATAAAGCAGCTCTTGGATTAGGTATGAGATCACAACCACCTCACCATCTAACCTAATCGTAATTGAATCCCTATCAAATTGATTACTTCATAATATATGATATGATATATATCCCTTATTGCTCTTCATTATATAAAATATTAAATCAATTTAAAATATATACATCTTTAACTAATTTTAATTATTCTTTTTTTAAAAAAATTTGTAATAAAACCAAATATGATCAAACTATTTTCAAGGCTTAGCAATAGTGAAAGGGAAAGAAACATGTCTAGTTCACTTTTACTGTCGTTAAGCCTTAGGAAAGTGAAAATAGTTTCATCATTTTTGGTTCTATCACAAAAATTACAAAAAATCAAATATAATTAAAATTAGTTAATGAATTAAAATATAATTAAAATAGTCTTTCCCTTTATAATCCAAATTTTGAATTTTTAAAAATGGAAATTAATTCTTTATGAGAATCTCTTTAGATTAATCTTAAACTATTTCAAATAATTGACACATTAATAATTTTTTTTTACTATTCCATTTTTTTTTTCAAATTATCATTTTTAACAATATAAGATAAGTCTATTTTTCAGATAAAAATTTCCCTGTCAAGCTTTTAACTTTTAAAAAAATGTACCAAACAAAACTTAAAAATTAGTTTTATAGGTGCAAAACAACATGTTATGAATGATTCACGAAGATAGTATGCAGGTAAAATCTTCATACATTCACAAAAACTCTCCAACCAAAAAAAAAAAAAAGGAAAAATTTAGATGTTATCAAGATAAAGAAAAACCTTGTTCAAGACATTGGATTCTAATGTCTTGGATGAGCCGCTGAAGCAAGGTCGGATTGCCGGTAACCATGGCATCCACATGCTTGACCAGCATTCTCTGCATCTGGGTCTCATATCGTCGACGATCAAGCATACACCTTATTGCCTACTCTCAAAACCATAGAAAAAAAAAAATTGAGTAGAGAAGCTGACAGTTGCTTGGAGAAATGTGGATACACAGAGAGTTGTAAAGGAGTTCCTTATCCATGGATCATGCAGAATTCTCACAAGCTTTTCATCAATCAGTGGGTGGTATATGCCAACCTTTCATTTTCAATAAATTGATTCTAGCCCTAGTAGAAGGATCATTCATCACAATATATATAGCCTATCTGCATGACAGATAGTCAATGAGATTAGCAAAAGCTTGTGTGTGCAATTTTCATTGATTGGATTTTTAGTTTTTATATTAAAATCAATTTGATCGAGAAATGTTAAATTGTATAATTTAGTTACTGTTTGTTCTCTCAATATCCATAACAAGGATATTATTTAAACTATAAACAAGATGAATAGATTATTTGCTCACATAAGAATGTAGGTGAAACCCATTTAAAATACGACTGATATATTAAAATAAGTTAGCTCCTTGTTCCTCATGGAAACAAATTACTCATTCCCACCATTATGATCTTCTTGTGAATGCTCATTAATAATCCCTTACAAACCATTTAGGTTTCCCAATTAAAAAAAACATGAGCCCAAATAAACAATCCAAATACCAATCCGCATTTCCAATCAAATTTATTTTCAAACTTTGGATCTTCTTCTTTTGAAGGCTTCAATGTCTCATAATGTATACATTTCTTGGACAATGGAAATCCACATAATTCAGTCCAAAAGCACCCAGCAAAGCTAAAGATACGAAAACCTTAACCAAAATTCTAATTAATCCATCCTTTTGTCCCATTATACTTTGTTGTTGCTGATTGGCTGTTGTTTAATATTAATTTCGTCGTTTAGGTTCTATTCAAAGTGACTACAATCAATTAAATTCACATGAAGAAATCATATTAAGAAGAATCGCATGGCTTATTTTATTTTTGTTTGGATTAGAGTTGTATATTATGGGTAGTGATAACCATCTAACTTCTAGCCAAACAGGTCATAACAGATCAACCAAGCATCCAACAAACTCAGTCTATGTTACAACAACACAAACTGATTCTCCTGCTACTTCTTCTCTTTAAAATGATTCTGTTGTTCTCTCTTTGGATTATGATGATATACAAACTCTTATCAGTTCAGTTTTGTGCTCTAGTTCTTTCTCACAAACATTCTATCAAACACTTTCATGGTATCAGAGCCTTGGAACCGTGATTCTCCTTTGTCATTTCGTTTTTCTTTCTTTCATTTTCTTTCCGTTTAATTTTCTTCTCCAGTCAGATTTCAACCTACGCCAATCTACTCAAGATTCTCATTCTTTTATGTTTTAGATTTTTTTTTGACAGAATATTTCACTCCAACAAGAAATTATTCAAGAACATCTCTTCTTCTCTCATGGATCATTCATCTACTCAATCTTCTGAGTATCAACAGAATACTTCATCAAACCCTCCCTCTCTGCAGCTTCTTAATCATGTTTTTCCCATTAAACTTGATAGGAACAACTACGTTCTCTGGAAGACTCAAATGGAAAATGTAGTCTTCGTGAATGTATTTGAGGATTACATAGATGGTACCAAGAAATGTCCACCCAAGGAAATTCGATCTGGTGAAGCAAACCATGAGTTCATCAAATGGAGACGACTTGATCGTTTGATATTAACTATTAAGCGGGATTTATTCCACCCTCACACCTGATATAATGAGCCAGATTGTGGGGTATGAATCTTCTCATGAAGCCTGGATTATGCAAAAGGATCTTCTCTGCATCTTCAGCTCCGGATTATGCAATTGAGACCTAGAGTTTCCAAATAATCAAGAGAAAAGGAGGTGACACTATGATGGAGTACATCTTGAAGGTAAAAACCATAACTGATAACCTTGCTGCCATTGGAGAATCAGTAAAAGAAAGGGATCAAATTCTTCAAATCTTGGAGGTTGGGACCTGAATACAATTCTTAGTAGCTTATTAACATCTAGAGATGAAGATTTGTCTCTACATTCTGTTCATAGTACTCATGAGCAAGACTCCAACTACAACAGTCTGCCTCCAGAACTTGTTCACTTACAGCCCATGTGGCTACTACTGCTCCCCTCAGTACAACAATATGCAACCCAATACACTCCAGCCTTTATCAGCAGAGACCTCCTCACCAACAGTTCATTCGTTTCTCAAAGTCAGGCTTACAGATTGGTTTGATACTGGTGCAACTCATCACCTTGCCAAGGATCACACCAGCCTTTCCAATGTTCATCCGTATCCTGGGCTACTGATCAAGGTAACCGTGGAAATGGACCTCTTCCCATTGCTCATACTGGTAGAAGCAGTTTCCTATTCCTTTGATCAATTCATTTTCCAACAAGTTCTTCATGTTCCTCAACTATCCACTAATCTCATCAAATTTTCTAAATTCTGAACTGATAATAATGTCTTTTTTGAGTTTCACTCTCATCACTTTCTCGTGAAAGATCAGGTGTCCAAGACCATTCGTCTTCAGGGTACCCCTTAAGCTGGTTTGTACACTTCACCCCAGCTCCCAAAGTCTTCACCATCTGCATTTTTCATGGCCAACTCCACAACCTCTACTGCTCAAGAAGCTATCTGGCATGCCCGACTTGGTCTCCCTGTTGCACCAGTTTTGTCTAGAGCATTGCCTTCTTGTAATCCTGCCATTGTCCAGCCACCTCTGGAGCAAGATATGTTCTTTATTTCTTATCCACAAAAGACCAAGCATTTCCTAGTTTTATTAATTTTCAAAAACTAGTTGGAAGGAACTTAATACCTCTATCAAACACCTTCAATCTGATAATGGAGGGAACTTTTGGCCTTTAAATCTTATCTTCAGTCACAGGTATCTCATCCCAGTTCTCATGTCCCCATAAGTTCTCATGTCCCCATACTCTTGAACAGGGCAGAGAGAAAAATTTGGCACTTAGTAGAAATAGGCTTGGCACTTTCAGCTCAGGCCTCCTTGCCCCTCAAATATTGGATGCAATCATTCCAAACGGCATCTTATCTTATTAATCTTCTCCCCACCAAGGTCCTTTCCTATCAGTCACCAATTCAGCTTCTGTTTCATAAAGCTCCAAATTATACTCATATTCGCATATTTGGATGTCTCTGCTTTCCTTCCTTCAGACCACACTTGTTAACAAACTGTCTTATAGGTCTACTCTTTGTGTTTTTCTTGGCTACGCCCCATCTCATAAAGGCTATCTTTGTCTTGATACTAAAACTGATCGGTTTTACATCTCTTGGCATGTGATTTTTCATGAGAATACATGTCCGTTTCAGTCTTCCTTGGTCTCATCAGATACTTCTTCCTATTCAGATGTTTACCAGATTCTTAGCCTTGCTACCTTAACCGCTGCATTCTTCTTCAAATTCCTCATCCTTGTGTCCCTCACCATCTACTGCACCCTTACCTCCTCTACTACCAGTTCCTTTTACACAATCTGATACTTCTTCATCCATTCCTTCTCCTCCTCCCTCAAATACTCATCCCATGATTACAAGAGAAAAAAATCCAAGTCTACACTAAGAAACATCTTACTTCTCAGTTACATAACCACGAACATATGCTCAGGCATCTAAGCACCCTGTTTGGATTGAAGCCATGAATACTGAATATCAGGCTCTACCTCACAATCAGACATGGACCCTTGTTTCTCCTCCTCTTGGTGCTCATATTGTGGGTTGTCGTTGGATGTAGAAGGTCAAGTATAAACCAAATGGTTCAGTTGACAGGTTTAAAGCTCGGTTAGTAGCTCAAGGCTACACTCAAACAGCAGGTGTTGATTTCTTTGACACATTCAGTCCAGTAGCTAAGCCTTGCACAATTCGCTTGATTCTTGCTTTGGCTTTCTCTTTTAAATGGTCAGTTCGCCAACTTGATTTTGAAAATGTATTTCTTAATGGTGATCTTCAAGAGGATGTTTTCATGTCTCAACCTTCCGGATTCACTGATTCTCAGCATCCTCACTTTGTTTGCAAATTAAAAGCTCTTTATGGCCCTAAAGCAGGCCCCTAGAGCCTGGTTTCAAAAGTTGAGTGTGGCATTGGTTGGTTGGCTGCAACATCAAGGACAGACACCTCTCTCTTTGTCTATAATAGTGCTACTGATATTCTGGTTCTTGTATACATTGATGATGTGCTAGTCACAGAAGTAACTCCTCTCTCACTTCTCAACTGCGACCTGTACACAATAGATTCTCCTTGGTACAGTTTCATACTTTCTGGGCATTCAACATGGTGACACTCTTCATCTTACTCAACAGAAGTATATTCAAGATCTTCTGCAGAAAACACAAATGGTTGACACCAAACTAGCCTCCACTCAAGGTGCTTCTGGAAGAACACTTTCTCAACATGATGGTCTTCCTCAGTCCGATCCTTCTGAATATCGCACTATTGTTGGGGCTCTTTAGTATCTTTACCATCAAAGACCAGATAATGTTGCTTTTACTTGTAAATAAGGCTTGCCAATTCATGGCATTTTTCAACTGATGCTCATTGGTTGGCCGTCAAGCGCATCCTTCTCTATCTGAAGGGCACTCTCTCCTTTGGTTTACAATTTCAGTCAACATAATCTCTAGATCTTCATGGATATAGTGATCTTGGTTGAGGCATCTTGCCCTGATGACGAAGTATTAGTGGATATTGTATTTGTCTTGGCTCTAACATCATCTCCTGGTCCTCTTCAAACATAGTTCCAGAAACAAGTGTGGATCAGATATCTGCATATTTTTACTCTTGAGCTTGGCCTTGGTTAATCTCATCATAAAAATTGTATCTTTGCATTTATCTACTCCAATATTTGTTGGCGATGTTAAAGGTGCGAACATCTAGCTCTAGCCTGTTTTTTCACTCAAGAACAAAAGCACATTAGAAATTGACCTTCATTTCATCGGAAGAAGGTTCTTTGCAACGAACTAGTCATCAAATATGTTCCATCTCAGGATCAAATCGCAGACATCCTAACTAAACATCTATCTACAGCCCATTATTGTAATCTCCATATCAAGCTCTCGGTGATTTCATTTCCCATGAGCTTGAGGGGGGATGATAACCATCTAACTTCCAGCCAAACAAGTCATAACAGATCAACCAAGCATCCAACAACTCAGTCTCTGTTACAACAATACAAACTAATTCTCCTGCCACTTCTTCTCTTTAAAAATGATTATGTTGTACTCTCTTGGCATTAGGATGATATACAAACTATCAGTTCAGTTTTGTGCTCTGTCACATTCTTCTGTTCTAGTTCTTTCTCACAAACATTCTATCAAAACATTTTCCAAGATTCTCCTATTAATATATTGTGCAACAAAATATGTTAAAATGCACTATATTGTGCATGTGTGTGCACATTTTTTTAGTTAAAAATAGAAAAGAAAAAAGAAAGTAAAAGAGAACAAGAATGAAACTCACTACAGAAAGAAGAAGATCCTTCGGAGTCCTTTTTCATATGAAGGAGGTCCAACCTTTGCATCAGAATGACCTGCTAAATTGAACCTGATATCGACTAAGAACCTTGCAGACCATGATTAAACAAACCAATCGATGAAGCCATAGAATAAAAAGCAAGAATAACATTAGATAAGAGTGAATAGGGCATTTGACTCAAGCGTTATTAGGCATTGCTACAGCTACAACAGAAGATTGAATGAAAGAGATTGATGAAAATAAAGTTAGAAGTGTTATTAGGTAAGAGGATGTGAAAGGTTGGCAAAAAGAGATTGACAAAGTACACTGTGGGAATCTTTATAATTATAATTCTTGGGGAATTTGATAAATGGTATCCAGCTCTTTATCTGAGCAAACTACAAACTAAAAGATATTCTTAATCAAAATTACTGATATATTCGTCTAAAAATAAGAGTATCCGTCGAGATAATGTGATCAAATTGTCATATTATTAAAAGTTTTCTTTAACATGTTAACCTAAATTTCCAAACGAAACTTGTTGTATGCCGTAAATGGTTCATATGACTTAGACCTAAACTTTTCTTTCCTTTTTCTCTCTTTTTCTTTCTTTCTTCCAAACCAGAATATACAATGAACTACTCAAAGACCTAAACTAGGACAGGTATTTTTGAAGAAACCATCTAATGGGAAATACCAAGAATATAAACCACTATAGTTTTCTTTAGCATAAACTCACACATCAATAACATGGTTCAAAGCAGTTGCAGTATCAGTCAATGCCTATGATGGTATCGGGTATCGACTTAGTGCCAATGACATTGAACCACGATCAATGATTCAATTAACCTTAGATTAGCATCAGAAATTTTAAAAATGACAACCTAGAATTGATAATGTGAAGTTTCAATTATCTAGTTACTGGGAAGCCAAACTAGAAAGTCAATTGACAACCTAGATTTAGTTAATGATATCCACTGCAAGTCCCTTGTTGCTTGTGACATGAGAATCGGGTCTCCAAGCAGCATCAAGGATGATTCTAAGACAATCTCTTGGTAAATGATGCTTGAAAATGAATTAAAAAGCCCTCAAGTGTTAGAACATGGTGGATCTATATATTAAATATAGTTTCTTCTCATTGTTTTGAAAATCTGTCATAATAACTCACTTCAAGGAGGAAGGGGACCAGTATTTACAGAGATCTAGAAGAAGAGTAGAAGCTTGAAAACACAGACAAACAGAGTCACACAGAGATTGCATGACTTCACACCAGTTATTTGATGCTGTTATGCTGGGTAAGTATAGGGTGTATCTCAGGTGTAAGGTACACAACAGTAGCAGAAGCTGAATCTGAAGCTTCTCTGATTCTGAAGCTTCTCAACAGGATGATATCAAAAACAAACAGATATCGCAGAAGGTCTATTTCAATAAATAATCTTCTCATATATTGATATTAATAATGTCTAGGTTTTTTACTAATGTAAACTATGATTTGCATTGCAGCTCTTGGTTGCCAAATGGTAGAAGGAAGAAGTGTTGTGTTATGATTGTGTTGTGACTTTGTAATAAAAAATTAAAAACATGTATAATTGAATGAAAAAGTATTAGAAACAGAACATGTTTGAGAGAAATGAAATTCGTATATGCTAAAACTGGAAACAGAGTATATATATGTACAGACAAATGTGGGGGAGTCGGTCTAACCACTGATACAGCTGAAAATAACTAAACATCAGTTTAACTTCTAAATGACTAACTGTACAAACTGGACTGTACATGTTGAATCCAAACAAGTTCACTAGCAGTAGAAGCAAGGGCAATGATATTCAGCTCCTCAATCAAGTGACCGAGAAACAGTAGACGTTTTGAACGCCAAGGAGGCAAAGAATCCCCATAAGGAAAAACACAATATCCTGTGAATAGATTTTACAGTATCCAAGCAAGAACCCCAACTGAGCTTCTAAAAAGGCCTTAACTGAAGAGAATGTGTGGAAGTAGAGCGAAAAAAATTCCTTGTCCAGGGATGTGACTTAACATTTAATAAATGATGAGCAGTCTTCAAGTGAGGCAACGGGGACATGCCACAAACTGGCTGAGTTTATGGATGGTGAACATGATGTCTAGCCTGAAAAGATCAAATACAATAATCTGCCAATGAGAAGTCTACATGCAGCAACATTCAAAGTAGATCACCTTCATCAGAACTTAAGATTAAGCTTAGAAGCATTGATACTGCAGCTGGTTGGCAAAGTAAAACCAGTATCCTCAAGTAATTGGAGTGTATAATGGCTACATGACTATGCCATTAGAATTGTGAGCAATCTCTAAACCAAGAGAATAACGTGTGCTCCCAACTGAGCTAAAAGTGAAAGCAAGTGGTGTTTGAGCTTATGAATAATAGTGAGATATTAGGTCCACGATGACAATGCTATCAACATAGACAAGGAGGCAGCCAAGAGGATCCAGAACCTTTAGTGAGCAGAGGTAATCAGACTTAGATATAGAGGAAACCAAAGGTAAGTAAGAGAAAATTTGAATACCATTGACGAGAAGCTTGTTTAATCCATATAGACTCAGTATTTGCAAACCAACCTTCTGGTTTACAATGGACTCCCCTGTCGAAGATAACCTAGGGGCACTCCACCCATGTACACCTCCTCAAACAAGTCACCATGGAGAAAATTATTGTTGACATCTAATTGAACAAGATGCCACTTCTGCTTAGCTGCAAGTGCCAACAAGACTTTAAACAGTAACCAACTTTGGCAACTAGAGAAAGTCTCCAACAATCAAGCTCCTCTTGTTGGGGCATACCCCTTAGCAACCAAACGGGTCTTACAGTGTTCATAATAGAACCATTCGACTAAATTTGACTTGTAAACCCATTTGCACCTTATAGTATGTTTGTCTTCAGGTAGATACCACACAGACCAAGAATTATTAGGATTCCATGGCCTCCAATTCAGCTTGCATTGCAGCACACCAGTGAGAATTTTACAGCCTGATTATAGAATTGAGCTCAAAAGTAGCAGAGAGACTTAAAGCAAAGTGTTGATAAGAGGGTGAGAGAGGTGATAAGAAAGGCATGTGATAAATAGAGTTGGAAAGTGGAGGGATGTGGGAAAGGAGGCTGCAATGACAGTCTTGAAGATAATGCGGAACTGATAATAGAGATGGGGGGAGGAAGAGATGATTGAGCCAAATATTAGGAGTTAAAGGAGCTGGATGTCAGGTGAAGTATAAGGAAACAGAGGGGAGAACAAAGTCTGGGAAAGGATCACTAAGTTAATCCAAAGGAGTCACAGCATGGGAAATAAGCTGGACTCATCTGGAAACAGAAACATTGTTTGTAGTTTTGAATATCAGTAATAGCCTTTAATCCCAGGATATCCAAGGAAAACACAGGCCTGAGCCCCCTGGCTGGAATTTTTAGTTCTAGAGTTGCAAAAAGAAGAAAAGGCCAGGCATCCAAAAAACCTGAAGCAAATGAATAATCCACTGATTTATGATAGAGCAACTCAAATGGTGTCTGATTGTGCAAGAGTGGAGCTGGTGTTCTATTGATTAAATAGGTGGCTGTGCGAATGCAGCCAGTCCATAAAGGTAAAGGAACCCGGGAGTGAAAAAAAAGGGCTCTATCAACATTGAGAAGATGTTGATGTTTACGCTCAACAATCACTCCTTCACTTATTGCTCAACACAAGAAAATTGATGCAGGACACATTTCTCATGGAAGAATTTCAGAAGGCTAACCTTTTTAGCATTATCAGACCTGAATTTCTGTTAGTTCAATGAAACAAAAGAACCATATTGAAGAATCTGGGAAGAAAACTATGGCATCAGATTTTTGTTTGAGCAAATAAAACCCAGGTGAATCTTAAAATAACTATCCACAAGGCAGAAAATAGTTGTGCCAGTGTAGAAACAACATGGTAGCCCCTGTCACAATGAACAATATCATGGTTGGTCACATGGTTATTAGAAGTGTGATAATCTCTTTGTTTTAGCCGTCGGACAAACATAACAGGGTGAAGCCCATGAGCTTTAGAACATCACAACGTAGAACATCTTCAACATTCCCACTTCTTGTAAGACAAATGCCAGGTAGCGGACGTGCCAAGGAGTAGGAGAAACTGACTGTCAGATTGACAACCGTAGTAGAACATAGCTGAAGGATGGAGAAGCCAATATATCAGAATACAAAATGTAGAGATCCCCACACGGATCACCCTTGCCAATCACTCTCTGACCCTGGGCAGCACTCCTGAATGATGGTGAATCACAAAGAAACTTGACTGTGACTTGTGCATCTGAAGTGAGAGCACTCACAGACAAAAAGATTAAGCTGAATTGAGGTGAAGCAAATACATAGTCTGAGAACTAGTCCATCCATAAGTTGTATATCCCCAAATTGATTGGTATACGGGTATGATTAGGTAGTGTCACAGTGGAGTTGAAGATTGGATATAGTGACACAAAGGCATTTGCATTTGAGCAGAAGTGCCTAGTGGCACCTGAATCAACTATCCAGTAGTTGGGACGGTTAAATTCAACGTTCAAGTTAAATGAAAAGCATGTACCTGTAGGAAAAGAAGAACCGGAGCCTTCTGTTTGAGTACTGGGAGAAGTAGCAGCTGCCAGATGACTAGACAATAAGGTCATGAGTTGTTGATATTGTCCTGAATTGAGGTTTTGTAGAAAATCACCCATTGAGACTGTGGCCATTCGGATTAGACAGAAACAGTCTCAGAAGAATGTGTTAAAGCACTTGATCTAATTGCTACTAACCAAATTAGTAGTAGCATTTGGCCGGGTGTGCGTGGTCATGGATGATATCCAGTTGGATAACCATGAGTTGGTAAAATCGATCAACTGTATGAAGCCAAGAAGATATATTAATGCAGGTGCAGAAAGGTCGTTCACGTTTCTGACTCGTAATTGGTATTGACTTGTTCTTACTATAGCAGCAAATTATTTAGAAGTGCCAAAGCTTAGAGTTACTTTGAATATTAGTTTTCACAGTAAATGCTATTACTTGCCAGTGTCTGAAGTTTGAATGCCTATTTCGCTGGGAAAGCTCTCTTGAGAAACCAGAGAGAACTTTATTAATAGGTGGCATGGGATCCATTAGCAGCAATCAGACCCCTGAATTTGGGAGAACTACTCATGTAAATCCCATGAGAAAAGACTTGGTGTAATTCATCTGTGATATAATGTAGGTCCAGTAACTCCCTACATGTACACTTGCTGCAAATTCTGGTAAACAGGTTTGGGGAGATTAAGTTCTTCCCTGATTGTTTTCAGTTTCGTAAAGTACACTAACAGATTGTTGATCTTGATCAAATTCATCAATGTCATGTAATTGAAAATTCTAGGCCCATCATGCTCTTGTAATAAAAATTAAAAAGCATGTATAATGAATGCCAAAAGAGAAGTAGAGAGAAAACTGAAAAGGCTGTCTTGTTTTCTCATTCAAATGCTCTGTATCTCCTTTGTTTTTCCTTATTTTTTGATTTTCTTGCTTCAGACCTATGGTAGGAGGCTAATCCCACATGAAGCACAGCAGTTTAAGCAAAGGGTGCTGCATCCATATAATCATCTCTGCTGCAACAAAAATCAGCCCCAACAAATCGGTATCAAAGCTCACAGACCTGCAGGCAAAATCCATGGCCAGTACAAGTGATGCTATGTAAGTGTCCAACAGCCCTTGTTTCAATGGGATATGGTAGAAATGGGTATGTAGAAATTAAATTTTGAATATGAGGAGTAAACCAGCAAAGGAAGTTAGAAGAAAATAAAAAGTTGAACGGCGTTTCTCCATGTTGCATATAGAGCTGTGGCTGATCCGCGTTTCATAAGAATATGTGGGAGATTCAAAGGTAAGAAATGTGAAGCTTCAATCTTTTAGAAAAGAATTTGAGAATATGAAGATGAAGGAAATGAAACTCTACAAGATTCACGAAGCTTGTTAAATCAACTGAAGGTGTATGGAGAAGAAATTTCAGATAAGAATATTTTTGAGAGAGTTTTTATTAGTGTGCTTGAAAATTTTGATCCACTGTGGCTGCTATAGAACAACAATGGATATATCTCAAAATTGAGCGATGGGGCTCTAAATCATTTGAGCAAAGGCTGAATAGAAACTTAGAAAAATTATAGGAAAATGGTATTTAATCTAGACAATAAGAATGTAGAAATCATCATACTGTAACTCATACCTTGACCTGTCCAGTGTACAATTCAGAGCAGGATTTTTCTTATTATGAGTCCTGATGAAAATTCAGGAGCAAATGGCTAATATTGATGTGGAAAGACTCATGGTTGTTTAGGGATGATGAATTAAAACAAGACTCATCTTGTTACTTAATTTATGGCATAAGAGAACAAGACAAGATGGCTTCTTCTTTTGTTTCTAAAAGAAACAAATTTCTGTTTAATAAAGAACTTTAAAATTTTATTTTCTGTATTTTCTTAATCCCAAGGTTCAACAAGCATAAAACCATAGCTAGACATATATGATACTACGAAAATTTTCAACATTCTCAAATGTTACTTTTTTTCTTTTTTAATAAATCACAGCTTCGACATTTATTGTCAATCATTTGCAAGTAATTGTTTTTTAAAAGAGATAAATTAATTGGATTCATGTTAGCAATACAATCAATAGAAATAGGAATCAAAAGTGTTTAGAACCTTTAAAGGATGATGCAACTAATTCAAGTTAACAAGAAAATAATCAATTCAAAACCCACACACATTCGAGAGATCTAACTCATTCTGTAACACCCCAAATTATATCCTACTAGTTTATTACATGTTTAGTATAATATAAGGAAATTTAATAAAAATTTAAGTACCAAGGTTGTAAATGATAAAATTTGACATTAAAGACCCAAAGGTCATAATTCAAGAAGATAATATGTTATTATAAGAATTGGAAAAGTTACGTAAATGGAATGAAATTGAAGGATTTAAATGAAAAAGGAGAAATGAAAGTCCAATCAGGATAAGCCAAGCAGCCTTAAGCCAAAAATTAGCAAGACCAAACATGGTCTTAGAGATGAGGAGTTTCTCATTTGGTTAGGCATTTACGGTTTAGGAGAGGAGCAAGAAGTTTGGTTCAAGTCTTTAAAGATCAAGGTAATGAATTTCATGTATGGAACCTATATATGGGAATTTCAATTACAAGAAATTAACCTAACTCCCTCTTTGTCTATGTTTCAGTTAGGGAAAACCTTAATCCTTCAATACATGTTTGGTTGGTTTGCCTTTCGCCTCAAGGCTTACTTCAGTTAGTTTTGTTTTGGCCGGAAAGATTTATGAGAAAATGGCCAAACCGGTCCATTTCGTGGTTCCAGACGACACTCTACGCCTAGGGCATGAGTGCACGCCTGTGAGGGTCCTGCTGTTCCAAGTGACCCAGACCCCTTCCTCCGAGAGCTTTTGCCATGCCCAGGCCAAGCTACAGTTCCAAATTTTGTTTTTTCTTCCTAAGTAATTCTAGAACCTCAAGTATTTTTTGTTTGGACTTTCAATGGAAGATAATTACAGGGGCATAAAATCGATTAATTGAGGATCCTAGTAAGTGAATGAAAGGGTCCATACAAGTATAAAAGTTATATGAAATGCTCCTCAACCTCGCCGCCGACAGCTCGCTTTCACGGCGATCCCGCCGCTGGGCAACACATTTCTCGCCCTTTATTTTCTTGCAGGCGTGATTAAGAACAAAAAAAATAAGCCTCAAACACAAATAATGTATGCATGTCGGGCGACCGGATAGTGAATTTTTAACAGTGCCAACCGGACAGCGGCAACAACACTTTTATCGCGTTGGCAACACCTCTCGCGGCGTGGACAAACACGCCTTTCGTTCGAACGCAACGGCTACCTACGCCGTAGTACTACAACACTTGTTACGTGGGCAAACACGCTCTATTTAGTGCACTACACCCTATTATCATACTAATGACACCTTCGCTACATAAAGTGCCTCCGCTCAATACCGCTCGAGACCTTGGGTACCTATCAGGCTAGCGGCCCCCATTCATCAAGCACGGTTTATACAAGCAATCATTTATATGATATAAGAATCCGAATAATGAACAATAAGAAAGCATAAAGAATCAGTTCTGTTATGTAATGTACCTATGGGTACTTTTTGTACAAGATATATGTTCTAAACTCATATGAGAGATATGAAAATTCCTTTATAAGAATGATGTTATATGAAAACTTTGTTATAGAATTATGTTATATGTAAATCCCAACATACGACATGTTATACGATCCTCAGAATTGGGTGATCACTCACATGCAATACATATGTTGTTATTTGTTTCCCAATGTTCATATGTGCCTGACGCTGCTTTCATCCTTATAAAATCAAGAGGACATTCATGGCATTCCGCATTCGCCAAGGCCAACAAAGCATTAAGCAACAGATCTTGACTTAAACCTCCCAAGATCTCCTGTGGAAACCTACCAGTGGGCTCCATTGTGCCAACTTTCGTGAATGCATATAAAATCCACCTAAAAGAGAAGCAAACACACGCAGCATCACAATACCTCAATTGTGCAGAAAATCCACGACACCTATCCAAATGTAGTCATGCATCACAACATACATAATAAGTGGACTCATATGAGTTTACTACCAGCCACATCGTAGCATTCTCAAGCAGATTCATAAATTAGTGGTTGCTAAAATAAAATAAATAAATAGGTCCAACAACTCAAAGACAGATGGATGAGGTAGAGTACTGCAGCTGTCGCAGAAAGAGCGGTGTTGAATCTGGCGCGAGGTAGGTCCTATGAACCGCCTGCATCTAGGAATGTGATATTAAAACAATAAACGCGGTAAAAGACCAAATGGAGCGCGATTAACTTTATATGGAAAATAATGCTTTTATTTCTTCGAAAATTCCTTCTCTCAAGATTCCCAAGATCCACTTTTCAGAACCGCCTCCGCTTAGCAACGTGCTTCCACAAAACCCACCTTTCTAAAGCCCAACAATACAGTCATGTTCAAAATTTAAACCGACATCATTTCATGAACATTAAAACCCAACTGCTTTCACAACATGCTAAATCAAGAAAGATAAATATACGTAAACCATCATGTCAGAAAATAACTAATATGAAAATACCACAACTATAAATATTGAAAAGCTTATACTTAAATCAGAGACCAACAATGTAACTGCATATTGGATCTTTATAAACCGTGATTATGTACCCATCACATACCATCAACCCGACCAACACATCATGCGCGATACCAACCTTCGTAATCCGACTACCACCGTGGAATTAATATATAATGTAACCCTCGACATCGGCGGCATACCAACTGCTTGCGAATCACCTCACGCATCGTGGAAATATATAACTAAACTCACGACATCGCGCGATACCAACCGCCGGTAATCCACCTCACGACCGTAATTATTATATAACTAAACTCACGACATCGTAAGATACCAACCGGCTTCAGAATCGACCTCAACACCGCGACCATTATATATTCGTATTTACTCACAAGTACTTTTCCAAAGACATCAGATTGTTAATTCATTTCATTAAGACTAAATCTCTTTCTTAAAAACAAATGAGTTTCAAAGCTGGTTTAAACCCTTAACTAATGCACTAAAATATTCAAATACTACGTGACCATCCGCGAATCTCCAAGAAACTTCCAAATATTTAAAATGGTTTACAAACTCATTATAAAATGATAACTCTTTGCTTTATATGAGACCTATAATCACATTTAGATGCAACCAACCATTTGATCAAAACAGCATATATGTGTGGAGCCATTTAATCACCATAGATAAATCACCATCATATCCCAAATCATTTAGAAACATATAAAACCACTCACACATCCATGAACACTGTGAAACTTCCAAATATTTAAACGCTACAAAATTCACATTTAAAAATGATAACTTGTTTTTATAAAAACTGACATTTTCATTTATGCACAACCAACTGGTCCGATCAGCCAAGTTATTCGAGGAAATAACTGAACCGCAAAATATATATCATATAATAATACCCCAAAACATTCTGAAAATTAAGGTGTAATTCACCCACGCACTATAGATGCTCGCCTCTAAAATAATAATTGAAACCAACGACATTGAATGCCCATATATCTTAGAATAACTTTTAGAACTATGAAATCATCCTAATTTGACTGAGAGCCCACTACACAAATATGTTCTATGGGGCCCGATCCCCAATGTATTACTCTAACTAATTTCGAATCGAATCAGCCCAATAATTCCAAAAACATCCAATTGCATCTAATACAACTTCAATTTTTTCCAAATTTGACCAATTTGGTACTCTATTTCAGTCCCGACTGTACTTTAAACAAACCTAAAAATGGAAAACTAACCAAACGACGTCCAAAATTTACAAACCACATATCAAACGGAAGCCCGCTATAATTGTGAACTCATTAGTACCATTAACTCGGGTCCAACGCTGTGGTGGCCAAACCGATTAAACCTTCTACCACCGCCGTGTGTAACTCTTCAAGTCAGCGGCGATCCGCAAAGTGACCACTGAAATGAGTTCGGGGGTCCAAAATGGTGGAAATGAGCTATGGGTGGATCATGGCCGGAAATGGCCGGAAATCACAAAAATCCGTGACAAAACTGGGCAGCCCGGGCCGGCCTGCCCGTCGGCCGCATCCCTGCCAAGGCTCGGGCGGCGGTCACGGAATTTTACGGCCAGATCGTCCGCAGAAGCACCTCATGGTCCGTGCTTTCAGACAAAGAATATTGGCCGCGGTGTGTCCCGCTTATTCAATCTTCCACAAGCAAATGGTCAAAATGACCTTAAATCTCCTGGTCCACAAAGCTGAGAGCTCTCTGTGGTTTCGAGTTCGTACCGCTGCCGCGCTGCAAGCCATTCGGGTGATCCAAGCTTACGCGAGATAGCCTAGGGTCGCCAGTAAAATTCTGAAGACGCTTGACATTGTTAAAATACCGCCGCTTTGAAATTATTGTGGTTATAACTTTTTATCCGCAAACATTACGGGACGCACGACTACCATTTAACTCAGACGACGGTGCCTACGGGAATGGTGTCTCGTAACTGAAAATTATTCATCCTTGAAAAAGTCGACTTATCAACCCTGCGCGTTGGTCAAACCCAATAAAATCGCACAAACTTAATAACCTACTAAATCCGTCGAATCACACCTAGACGGCCATTATATTAAGAGTCCACCCGATGTAGGTTTCTAATTCCGCTTTTGCAAATGTAAATGTAATGTTTGTAGATATGACATTACGTTGCAAGACAAGCAAATAACCCAATATACGTAGAAAGGGCAATTTAAACACCTACTTACTGCAGAATATTATGCTCAGATTACATACTTCGATTGCTTTATCGAACGGGCCCACAAATATTGTAAAACTGCGTTAGTCTCGGGCCATATTACATTCCTCTCTTTCTCCCAGGTGGGTAGGCATGACACCCTGTATGAGTTCTAAACCACTTGAGCCATCTTGCTGTCATAGGTATCTTTTAATCTTAACATTTTTCTTTTTCTTCTCGTCTTTAGTTTTTCTTTTATCTACCATATATTGTTTGAGCTCTACTCAAATTATTGATGTTGATAAGAAGTCAACATTTGGAATTTAATGCGCCATCCAAGCACGACTCCGCATAAAACATGTGGGTCTTGATTCATCAAACTAGTCAATCTAATTGAAACCTAATAAGATATTTTGATTAATTAAAATATCAAAGAACAATGAATATATGATTAAAAAATTCATTGGGTTTGAATTAATTTTTTCAATTTAGATTAAGTTCAAGCAAAGATTTTTATTCAAGATATCACTAATAATTAGTTTGGGCTATCTGATTGCAGTTTCTGTGTCAATTTTTTCCACAATCTGTATTTAATTAACAGCTTTAATTCAATGTATTCGATTTCATATCTTTATAATATTTCTAACCCAAATCTTTCTAATTTGGTCAATATTTTTTCTCAAAAATAATATTATTTTTTCATTAAAAATATTATTTTTTAGATTTATTATGAAAATATCAAATTATAATTATATACATATATTTTTATTTTTAAATAAATATATAAATCTATTTATTTGTTTATAGATTTTGTTATAAAGTGAACTCATATCTCATTAACTATCTAAATTGTGCTATTAAATAAATTGAAATTTTTGTTGTACCACGTGGATAGATTTTGAATCATGGCAATACCGAACTCAAATTCAACCAACCAACTTGGAACTTGGATCTAAGATTGTAATTACAAACTACAGAGTCCCCGTTAAGAGAATAAGGATAAAAGAATTTTAAATCTCATATGAGTGAAGAAAGTGATCATAAGTAAGGAGTTTTGTTTGGATGTAGATGGCAATAAACGATAAAAGATTGGAGTGATTGCGCCCCAATCGACATCACAAATCAAGAAATTTAAAAACGTTTGGCGAATTCACATTTAAATTCGATTTCTTCAGAATTAAAATGTATAGACTCATGAAAATTTCCCAAACAACGCGAAGCACGCCACCAAAGCCAAGGAGTAAGCACTAACCAAGAATTTCCATGGAACACGCTTTGAATGTTAAAACCAACCTTTTAAACTTTCTAAAATTAACCTTTAAAAACTATCAAAGATGGTAAAACTGACCCCCTTTAGTGTGTAAAAGTTGTATTATGACTTAAGATTTTATTTTATTTTTACAATTTTCTAATTTCATCACACAACACAAACAATGACAACTACGAAATTCTGCTTAGGGATATTCAGACTCACAAACTTAACTGAACAGAAAGATATTTACCAAAAGTCTAGCGTTTGACATGGGGCTTCTATCTTCACATTCTCGTAAGAATTTGGACAACGGTGGCTATTATTGGTCTTTTTACTTTTATCTTCATCCACACAAGAAATACTCTATCTCTGGATCAAATCCTTTTGGCTAGCTCTGGACACCTACTAAACTTTCCCTTCACCCCGGTCCACTATCCCCATCCATTCCTTCTCCAGATTGAATTTTCATCAGCCTGACAAACCTCGTCAACTCAGTTTCCTGCTCTTCACCATCCTCACCCACCACCCAGCCTGAAAGCCGAATTCTTACCATCTCTAGAAAACCACCACCCACAGTTATAAACATCAACCTTGGCCGATCGGAAAGATCCAACCCACTCTGATTCATGTAACCTTAGTCCCCGAATCCGAGAGAATTCTCTTGAAACTGACCTCCTTCTGACAACTCTTTGCGAGCCCAAAACTGCAATCTTTTGGCTCAAACCCACTGTCTAGAAGCATACCTTCGTAGCTTGACGTCACAGTGGATAACCCATTCTAGACATTCATGGTGGAGGTATGCCAAACTCCCTGGCTGTCCCCACGTAACGTTAACCCCTTTCCACCCTGCTGAAACTGGTGCTGAAGAGATGCTTATCCAATGACAGATTTTCTACATGCTCATGGTAGAATTGCTAAGTCTGTGTCTACCCTCTGAACAGAATCCCCAAGACTTCTGACTAGGGTTCATATGATAAATTTTCCTGATTGTGCTTATTTTGCAGCCCAAAACTCCTTCCCCTTTGAATGACATACCCACCCCTTCACGGCCACTACCCTTATCTTCCAAAAATACCCTTATAACAGCCCCAAACCTCCTTCTCTCTTCCGAGCTCTTCTTTGAATTGTTGGTTGCCTTTGTCTGGTGTAGCTAAATCTCCTGAACTGGCTTGATATCGCCCAAATCCATCTTCAACTGATGACGGCACAATAGGAACCCTGAAGAGAACTCACCAACCTGTCAGGCTAATGCCAGGACTCCCGTAAAAGCACCAAGAGCACCAGCAAATGAGTAGAGATAAAACTATCTCATCCCTTTATTGACGGTGCCAGTACTGATCTACAAAAGAATAATTGCATACGGATCAGGGGATTCATTAAGGACAGCGGGTGCTGACGTTTCGACATCCATTGGCAATTTTAGATATATACTCCCTGGGAAGTGTGGGGAATTGTAGCCATTGTAAAGGGAACTTTTTGCATAACAGTTCCCTTCTCCTGTTAGCCGGTAGGCGAATGCCTGGCATAAGCAATCCTCCAAGCAGATTTTCCGGCAATCTTCAGTTGAAACAGCTGTGCTGTAATTGAGATCAAATCCTACAGTAATCAGTATGGGAAGCTCTGATAAATTTTTTACTTTGGGAAACAGCTTCTGTTGAACTTATAGTTGCAAACCTGGGTCCAGTCAAGCGGGTCACTGACTTCATAGCCTGGAGGACAGGAGCACTTGGGCCCTGTGTATAAACACAGATCCTATTTCTACCATACAACCCAGTCACTTTACACTGTTCGCTAAGAGCTGTCCATGAGATCATCCATAATCCCGTGGAATGGTTTAAGCTATAGAGCCTGAGGTTTCCATCGTACACTGGTCAGCCTCTTTTGACTCCAAAAACCCATATCAGAAGCCAAAAGGACATTCTGTCACTGAGTTAAACCCCATTTCGTCCAAACAGCAATTCTAACACTGTTAAAGATTGTTCTTCCATTTCTGAAAACATCGAAGCCAGGATTAGGCCAATAGAATCTAGAAATTTCAGTCTATTGTACATCACATCCTCAAGACATTGTCATTAAGCCAAAAAGGAAGTTATAGTACCCAGAAGAGAAATCTCTCGGGCGTATAGATATGAGTCTTGTGCTAGTGGTAAGATTTGCCCTGGCAGAAGAGTATTAGTAGGAAAATCAAAGCTATTATTATGATTTTACCCTGTGGGTTCTTTCAAAACAAGGTTTCTAGTCCCAAAAAGTTTCTGCTCGATCAACAATGGTAGAGGTAGTATTAGTTCCCCAAAACGGTCGAGCCATCAGCATCACTTAGCACCATGGTGCCATCTTTTCTGCAGCAAACTCTGGAGCTCCTGACCATTGATATGTCTGCCTTGGATAGGCCGTCCGGGGCTGAATGGTTCTTTCCTTTTGAATTTGTGGAACTATATCGAAACCAGAGTGAGCACCCTGCTATAGAAACCACAAGTGAATGATTTGTCTGGGGAGGTGATGTAGGTCGAATTATCTTCGACAGAAACAGAGGAGCCTATTTGCAAAAAGTTCTGGGTTTTGGAAGCTGTAGATGATAAGAACAAGGAGATGAAAAGGATGAGAAAAATGAAAGGAAACTTTGGAGACCTTAGGTTTCCCATGACTTTCAAAAAGTTTGAGCGAGATGTACTCTTTGGTTGGTCACAGAGACGCTAGTTTTATATCCACTGCTTCACGCAGGAAAGAGGAAGCACTGAGTATCAATGTTAACCTAAGTGATAGATTATATATGGCAAGTTAGATTATTATGTATGGCAATTGTATATTTTCCATATTTAGGTTTGTATAGCTTAGCTTTTATATGCGTCTCATCTTGTATGCGTAATATTTACTTTTCCAATATATAAAAGACTCAAGCCTTTCTTCATAAGATTGCAAATGCGTTTCGATTTTTTTTTTTTTCTCTTTCCGCTTACTTCCCTACTTCGCTCAGCATTATCATTATCAGATAACCTATTTTTTCGATGACCACCACCGTTGACACGCCGACAGCGCGCAAAGCAGAAGTTAAACACTCCCCACGCGCTGTCACGCCGTGGTCCCGATTTTCCCATGCGCCGCTCGCCCGTAGCGCGTCGATCCACGCCACAGGCGTGAATTCAGCGCCTTTCAACCTGCGGGCTTACGCCAACGCTTTCTAAGCTCACCCGCGCCTCGTTGGATCGTTAACTATTGACTATGACCGCGGACCGCTGACGCTGGATCGCTGACCGCTGACTGCTGGATCGTTGACCGTTGACCATTGGATAGTCGATCATTGACCATCGACCGTGACTCTGACCGTTGGATCGAAAATTCACCATAGTTCCGCTTTTACCCAACCGCTATTCCATAATGCTACTCCTATTTTTCCTCTCCGTTATGCTCATCTACTCATCTTTCCAAAGAAATTACTCAACGCTTCTACTTACATAACAATGCTGTTTCTTTTCTTATCTCGCAATTTTTATAGCACAAAGGTTTCACTTATCAAGCCTTGTTACACTCGCCAACAGATTTCTTCATAACATCGCCGCCTCGACTCAAATTTCTTAAATTATCAACTATGGAATCTCATTCCATATCCGGGTCCTACCTCATCTCTCTCCGTGATGCATCTACGGATATGGTTAATCAAAGCCCATCTTCCATCTTCCAATGCATCCAACACCCGCTCTTTCAATGTACTTCTCCGACATGGCTCTTGACTCGCGACGTAATCATATGACTCTCTCCTATCTCTTCACACACTTCCACTTCTCTCCCTACTACATTTATCGCAAATGGTTCTCCCATATGCATGTCTCTCATCTCGTAATGTTCTTACACCAAATTTCTGTCCGCTTCTAATGTTTACCGACTTTATGTAAATGACCCGCACCAAATAATACAAGTTTGTTACACGCTTGACCACCTGACTAAGCTCTGACCGTGACGGACTAGGCTTGACCAACACTTTCTGCATGTGGATCAAAGTTGACTTTTTTCAAGGACGAACAATCTTGGTCGACTAAAGACATCAGGCCCCGTCGATACGGCAGCCCATGTGACGCTTAACGTCAAAACCGACTTACGATCAAAAGCACAATTTTTGAAGTCCGGGTAGTGTTTTTAATGTTGTCCAAGTTGTTCTTCGTGTTTGATCTCGAAGCGCACCCTACCTCTATATATACATAAATTTTTTGCGCCGCCAGCTTATCCCTAAATTCCAACACTCGCTTTGAGGCCCAAAAACCTTAGAACTTCAAACCCGCGGAGCACCAAACTCGGGTCGCTTCGACCCATTTTCAAGCCGTTTCGCTTCACTGGGGAGCCGATTCTGCCATCACCATTGTGTGCACGCCGCCGCCGTGAGGAGGAGGACCGCCAGACGGTCGTTCAGAAAAATTTCCCGCCAGCCTGGCTGGTCGGACGCACAAGACGGTCGGCCAAGGCAAATGACGGCCGCAAACTGGGTGATTTGTGTTTTCAAACCCATCTCAAAGCCGACCTATTCCTTTCCACAATTTTTGGACCCTCCTCAACTCTGCGGGTCCCTTTTGTAGTATTCCTCACCGTTTGGAAGTTACGACGAAAACAAAGTTGGCCGACGGGTTGATCACCGAAGCCCGCCACCACAAGAATCGTTGACCAAGGTAATGGTACCGGCGACTAGTCTCGGGCTTCCATTTATATGTGGTTTGTAAATTTTGACGCCGTTATTAGTTTTCCATTTTGTGTTGTTTACCATCAGAAGCTTGATTGAAAATAGTAGTACCAATTGGCCGGTTGGGCAAAATTCGAAGTTGGATTAGTGAAATCGATGCCTTTATGAATTATTTTATTTGTTCACCCTCGAGAAATTAGATCCCCCGTGAAAAGCCCTACCTCGTACCGACTATAAGTACACATTGTGTAATCGATTCGTCGGAGTCCAATTTGACAGATGGTTCAGTAGTTCTAAAGTTATTCTAAGGCTCAGGGTATCCCAATGTTGCCGGTTCCGCTTATTTGAGCCTAAGTGGTGTTTTATTTATATTACATGACTCACGTCAAGTTTGTACGATCCCAGTGGGAGCAGACCGAGCGCCTATACCGGTGGAGGGTTTATATGTCTTTAAATGATTTGGGGTAATTAAGTTGATGTATTTCTATTGTGATTAAATATTTTATATATAATCGTTTTGATCAAATGGTTGGTTGCATACAAATGTGATTATCGGTCTCATATAAAACAAAGTTTATCATTTCCATGCGACTTTGAGCCAACATTTTAATCAAGCTGAAGTTTCTGCATGCAGTTCGTGGATGAGTATGTGGTATTTGAATATTTTTTTTGGGTACGCGGGGATTGAGGTTGTAAACTACTCCGAAAACTATTGTTTTAAAATTGACCAGATTTTATGAATTTACTCCGCGGTATCGTGCTGGGGAAAGACATGCTGAGCAAGTGAACGATTTTATTAGTCGCCACGCGATGGCTGATTAGCCCAAAGGCAAAGTATTTTGAACCCTATTTATTATAGGTTTCAGTGCTTTTTGTATACTAATCATTCTAATTCAATCCAATTTATTATTATTAAGGTCTCCTACTATTTTAATGATCACATTTTGTAAGTACCTTGCAAATTTTTGTTACCTAATTGGCGCCGAATACTGAGTCAATCCAAGCACCAAGAATTTTAATAAACTCAAGATTTCAAATCAAAGATCAAGGAAAGCAAAGAAAGAAAATGCGAAGAAAAACACCACCGCAGAAAAACATTCCCGCGAGCATCGGTTCTCGTACTCTCCTTCCCACGACTGTTCCTCCAAAGACTCGTTTTCTTTCTCTCGGCAGCTTGCACGCTTGTTCTTTTGCTGGCGCTTTTTGGTTTTTCTCCCCTTTCTACACTCTCGTTGTAACTACTTATGTTTGGATTGTATGGTATTTCACTTGGTTTGTATGACATATACTTCATTTGTATACACTTTTTGAGAGGACGAATTTTTTGTCAAATAAAAATTAGAGCCTGGCTTCTCCCATTTTTCCTTATTCTCTCATTTTCTCCCCCTTTCTCGGCTACCAAACACTCCTCTAAGGATGACAACTCAGAGGATGGTTGGCTAGGCCTCTTCCTCCTTGAAGAGGAGGCCGCCGGCCAGGGCTCTGGAGGTAATCGCACGGTCCTCTCTGCTTTTTAACGCACGATTTATGGTCGCTTTTTGTCTCCCCGCTTCTCACTCTAGGTTAAAATCTTCTTAAGCACATGCTCTTTAATGTGGAGTTTGGTGCTTTTTGGTTCAATGATACTACTAGATCCATTGAGGCTCGCTTTGAAGGTCTCTGCTATTTATCGGATTAGGCTTGAGTATTTGTTTTCACCGTTATGGAACATTTATGTCCATTTAAATGCTATGTTTCAAAAAGGGAAAAACTGTTAGGGGTTTAGTTTTTAAAGCCAATGAAGATACGTGTAACACTCCCAAAATATACTCTAAAGCAGTTTTCGACATGTTTAGGGTATTTTCAGAAGCATAATTTGAATGTTTCGTGAGTTAAAATTATGAAACATGAAAATACAGACCGAAATGAATATTAGAGAGACAAGACAAGTGGAAAATTTACCACTTATACATAAAGGCATGTGCCATAAGATTATATGTAATTGTGGGAAATTTGAGCAGCATTTAGGTCTTCAAAAGGGAAGAATCTATGCACCTGAAGATGTACTTTATAAAACTTAAAGCAAAAAATGGTTTTTACGGCTAAAACACGTGCCTTTAACAAACATGGATTTAAAGACCAAAATTGGTCTCATGTGGAGGAGCAAACCGTGAAGAGAGGAAAAGGAGAGAAGAAGAGAAGAGGAAGAAGATGGAGGAGCCAAAAGGTATGGAACTCGGATTTTTTTAGAAGTGAAACTAACCTTGATTGTGGATTCTATGAGATTATGCATGAATTTGGCATGCTATTGGTTAGTAGTTTGTCCTCAAACATGGCTCTAAGCAGAGTTTCATCTTAACCTAAAGATTGGCAAAGCAGTGGGTAGAACTCCCTGCTATGGCACAAGATGGTTGTGGAATCCTCTCTTTTAGGTTGATCCATAGTTACTGATTTGGTTGGGGTTTAGAATAAAACCCTGTAACTAAACATCAAGCTTGGTTTTGTGTATGTGGGTCCTAACCATATTAGAATGATTTTTGGAGGAATTATGAAAGAATTTTTTGAAGAAAGATATGAAATTGAAAGAAGAATTGAGTGTAAAAGAGATCATAAGATGAATTTGAAGTGGTCTTGAAGTAAGCAGAAGCATAGAGTTGATTTGGGTAGCAAAATATGGAAAAATGGAGAAAATACACATTCTGGGCAAAATTTTTGAAGGTGTACCGGTACATGAACAGTAGTGGACTGCATATTCCCACCCGGCTGGGCAAACAGACACTTCTGGGGTGTACTGCACACTGCTCGCTTCCTTAATTTCAAACTCGGCCAGATTTTGGCTATAACTTGCTTCATTTCTTTATCCTGATTTGAGTGATTCATGGCCAATTAAAATATACTTATGAGAATAAACTTTTAAAGAAATAGAGACATCAAATTTCTGGCTCTAAGTGGTCTAAAATGCACTCAAGTGGGCAATGTAAGCCAAATTCTGATTTCAGTTTTGAACATAGAGAAGTCCTGGTTATGTTTCTTGACGTGAATTTGAGTTTCTGGGTGTTCGAATTGGGTGATTCCAGGGAAATTCGAATAGAACCCTTAGCACCTTAGCTTCTTTTAAATGAGTACAAAGGCCTGTGTGTCAAATATGAAGTTAGAACCCCGGAAAAATTAGTAATACAACCGTCCTCTTAGTGTAATTCCAGAATTGATTCAGTTGGCATTAAAATGCCACAACTTTATTTTTGAGATGATCCATCTGGAATAATTCCACTTATAAGCAAAATAGATTCAATGAGGGACAAGAATATAAGAATGAGTATACGTGAATGAATATGTGAAATGAGTATTTATGAATGAGTATAATGCGGAATGAAATATGTGAATGAGTTTATGAAATAATGTACATAGATTGAGATATCTTTTGAAAAGATAATACGAAGTGATTGGTGAAACTGGAAATAAGAGATGGAAACCGAATGAATGTGAATAATAATAAGGACGGACTATCAAACGGAACTGGGCCATAAATGTGAATACGAAGGTGAATATGGAATTGAAATGTGATATTTGAAACCGAATGAATATGAATGATGATAAAGACGGATTCATTAAACTTGAATCATAAATGTGAATTCAATTGATATATTTAATGAACCGCTTCGACGGATGCACCAATCGCATCCTCATTAAGGCACCGGAATTTTTCCAATGTCCCACTTAAGGGATGCACCAATCGGCATCCGCATGATGGCGCGGCGACATTGAAGAAATGTCCCACTGTGGGATTCACCAATCGATCCGCTATGATGGCGTATGATATTTAAGCAATACCACGTGTTGGGATGCACTAAACGCATCCGCTATGATGGGAGAACCGAATAGGTGCGATACCACGTGCTCCGGGATGCACCAAACCCGCATCCGCCATGATGGGAGAACTGAATAAGTGATACCACGTGCGGTCGGGATGCACCAAACGCATCCACATGATGGGAGACCGAATTAAAAAATGTGTAGGCACATATCGGTCGATAATAAGGGCGGATTCATTAAACGGAACTGGGCCGAAATGAGAACTAAATAGTCAGTGCCGAAATAACCAATAACGACGATAGCTGCAACGATTTTTACGTGTATGCTTAAATCTCAAATTGAATTTGCAATCGATTATTGCATTGAAAATGCCGATATTATAAATGATGTGTAAAATGAAAAGCATGCAAAAATTAATAGCATGAGTTTATGATAAAATGGCATTATTTTGTAAATGCATGTTACTAAGTGTGAATGTTACGGGTCTTTGAATTTGTAAATGGTCGCGGATTGCTCCGAAAGAAGTGCTACTAATTAAAAGGTCTGAAATAGAATAACATAAACAACATGTTTTGGAAAGATAATTCAGTACTGCCTGAGTAAACTGGCTCCACTGGATCCACCCAACTGGGCCAAGCCTGTGGATTCGTGTCGCGACACTTTTAAAAACAAAATTTAATAAAATGAAACAAATGTTTTGACTGAAAATACCTGAGTAAACCGGGCTCCATTTGATTCGCTTAACCCAAATATCATCACTGACACTTTTGAAAACGAAAAATTTAATATAAACGAACAAAATGTTTTAAACGGGCATCCCGTATCATGAAACGTGAATCAAAAAGGGAGTTGATTAATGGATTCGGCCGTGATAGTGATAATGAGTCTAATATGTACTGGTATTAGTTTGATTTGACCTGTATGAAATTGATATGACTTGATTCGTTCCATTTGCCATTATCAGAGATGTATAAATTGCTTTAATATGATCTCGATATGCCATACATGTAGAAGATATGAATTGAAACTTGTAAAAGACATGACACATGGAAGTGATACGACCGTGAAAATGTTATGGAATCTAAAAAGGATAAAATCTACATGTATAATATGATATGAGTTAGAAGTCACATAACAATAGGCTTCGTTAATTGCATAAGGAAAAGAAAATGTAAAAAGATAGTGACGGCGATTATTGTTATTGGTCGTTACTGTCTATATGTTCCCACTAAGCGTAAAGCTTAGCACGGGTGTTCAATCCATGTAGGTACTGAAGAGGAGATAAAGAGGATCGGACATTCCACACTGAAGACGGGCCATCTCAGATAGGTGCTCACTAAAGACTGCTCCGCGGCTCCCGAGTTTGTATTAGATATGTATATGTATATTTATTTGTATAAGAAAATGGGACTTAGCATATGTGTATAGATTTTAATGGATACCACTCCGATGGTAGTCCCTTTGTATATGTAAATGATTTTTGGTTAATACATAAAAATTGTTTGTATAAAAAAAAAAAAAAAGTAAAGAGTCCCCGCATAATGGTTGGCACTCAAACCGTCTTGGATTCGCTTAATCGGGTCGGACTGTGAATCGGGCGTGATATCCGATTCTGAAAATGACTATATAAGTCATGTTCCCCAACGCGAGGAAAAAGACCCGAGGACATGTTAAGTTATTCTATAAACCCTGTAACTCGCGGGCCCGAAGACTCTTTGGCGAGTTCTTTCATTTTTCATTTTCTTTCACTTGAAAAATCTTTACCAACCCAATTATTTTTATCACCACCTTAAAATCCACTTAATTCACCATTTTATTTCCACTCAAACCATTTGTAATGAAGAAAACCCATCCTGTGTTCGACTCCTGTAGCCGCTATAGTCAAGAAGAGCTCACTACTACAGTAGGAGGAAATTTAGATATAAATATTGTTGATTCCGGATCACTCTACTGTGGCACGAATCAAAATGCATTTCATTGTCGGGATGGTGCCTTAGTGCATTTGACGAGTCAGTGGAACACTTAGATCTCACTACAAGTTTTGGTGAATTTCCTTTTATCATTTTATTAGCTATTTTTTCTAGTTTTATTTCACCGTTAAAAAAAAAAAAAAACAATTTTTCCTCGCAGGATCTGTGTTGCCTTATTTCTACCGCAGGATCAATGTTCAAAGTGGGTTCTGAATTGTGACCACGGAAGAGGAAGCAATACAAAGGAGTAATTGATTGAGAGTAACCCTAAGGCATATATGACAATGAGGGACTATATGGAAACCCTGCATGGTAAAATCACACCCCGGGAGAAAATCCAAACCCACCTAGATCCATGAGGACTACAGAGACCATTGATGAGGCACCCTCTTACATGGTGCTCCACATTTTACCCCAACCTCAACACAATGCACCACCTCTAATTTCCCCTCGTTGAACAAGCCATCTTGAACTCGAAAACAAGTGGATAATTTCATGTAGGAGCAAGGGCGCTTAATGTCCAAGTCAATAAGGAAATTGACACGGTGGAGAGCTCCCTGAACAAGAGGATTGATGGACTTCAAAGTGAAATGGAGCTTAAATTGACAATTTGGTAAAGGTTCAATTTAAAGCTTGCCCAAAGAAATTTTTGATCATGCAGAGGAAGAGAGCTCCAGAGGACGAGTATTTCGACCAACAATTTCAGTGAGCAAATTAATCGCAACCCCGTGGAGGAAACTGCCGAAAATGGAATCGTGAGAAGCCTTGAGAACTGGGCAGGATGCCCCAGAATCGTGTTACTTTTGGCCTTGGAAAAAGAAGAACAGATCGCGCCTGCTACTAAATGCCCATTGCCGCAAATTTCTCCGTCGATCAAGTGAGATTTACATTCACCAAAGAATAATAATCCACACTCCAAAACACTAATCTCCAAAGCCACTCCCATCACCGCCATGCTGAAAAACTTCAAGAGATTAGTGGCCATTGTACGTAATCTTTACTACTACCTCAAAACAAGATGGCAAAATGCACATACCGCATGCGGCATAGTGATGGTTCGTGCGTTCGCCTGGAGCACCGACCCGACATTTAAGTTCTCCCCACTCTTTTTGTTTTAATTTTTCTTGCTTTGTTTTATTTTATCGTATTTTATTTTGATTTCATTAATTTTTCTTATTAGATTTTCTCTAGTTTTTAGTTAATTTACGTTTTTAAATTAATTTTTGCTTTTCTGCAATTTTTCCTAATTTTTCCTGCATTAATTTTTGTAGTTTTAATGAAATTTTGAAGCTGATTGAAGAAATTGGAAAGCATAAATGAAGACAGGAATTTTTCGCAACAATAGCGAAAATTTCGCAATTTTAGCGAAATGAAAAATTTCGCTATATAGCGAAAATTTGAATGAATTTTCGCTAGCTAGCGAAATTTCGCTAGCTAGCGAAAATATCTGTTCATCCTCACTAAAGACAAAACAGCCAACAGTTCCATTTTATTTTATTTATTTTATTTTATTTTTATTATTTTATTAAAAATAAAAGTTTGTTATATATATATATATATATATATATATATATATATATATATATATATATATATATATATATATATATATATATATATATAAAAAACCCCAACCCGATTGAATGTTATAATAGTAGTTTTTAACCGATTAGGAGGTCCAATGATATACATGAGGGTAGATTAGAATTTAGAACGCCCGACGCTATTCAAGTATAAAGTGAAAATTTTCGAAAATTGTAACCGGGTGCCTTAAGGAATAGTGATTTTTCTTAGTATATCCGGATGGAGGGGTTTGCAAAGGAATTTTTAAGAAATTTCAGTTCTTATGACTTTGAACTGATATTTAGAAGAGAACTGAGATTTAAGCGAATAGTGATCCTCTGGACCGAAAATTGAGTTCGTACAAATTTTTAAATCGTCGAAAAATACTAAATGTCCTAATAAATCATAGAGTCTAACGAACCTAAACTGAGTGAAACTGAGTCCGCTTCGATAGCCATAACTAACGCACTGGATAATAATACGCTATTGTCCGGATTTATGATTTTAAATCCGGTTTCTATGATTTCGTGAGCCGAATCTAATGAAGGATTTAATTTAGAATATTTCAAGGTCAATCGGAAGTTTAGACAATGATAGAATATTTTGACATTTAATCGTATGTGCTGAAGATAAGGTGAAACCCGAGATAAAATCTGCTGTTATAATGGAGATATTTTATTACGAGAGCCAATCAAAACATTTCTAATGGCTAAGTTAGTTTGTGACTCATTAAAATGGACCAATGAGATTCATGGCTCAAATGCAATAAAAAATGTTGGATTGGCAATTAATAGCAGTGGATGGAGGACAAAAAAAGGTAAATAAAATAAAGTTAAATTATTAAAAGGAGGGAGATGAAAATTAACTCATTTTGTCTCCCAAACAAGAGAGCCATAAGGGTTTGAAGAAGAGAAGAGAAAAGAGAAGAAGAAAGAAAGAAAATATAAAGAGGAAGAGGAAGAGGAAGAGGAAGAGGAAGAAAATAAGAAGAGAAGCCAAGCCCAAAACAAGGTATAGAACTATGACCTTTAGTATGGATCTATGGAATTTAAGTCTTGTATGGTTAATAGCTTATCTCCAAAGCTGTGGTTTTGATGATTTGTATCCTACCCTTGGATTTTTGAAGATAGGGTGGTAAAACCCATATGGGTACATGATAGTTATGGAACTCTCTCTTTAAATGGATTCATGGGTAAATTGAGAGCAAATTGAGCTAGGGTTTAGAACAAACCCTAACTAATTATCATATTTGCCAGGTATGGGTTATAAACTCCATATTTGAGTTGTTTGAAATAATTCAGAAAAGTTTTTGAAGATACATGTAATGAAAGATGAATTGAGTAGAAAGAGATGTCAAGATGAAAATGAAATGGTTTTGAAGTGTATAAGTGGACTATAGAGTTGAATTGAGGGAAAATATGGAAAAAAAAAAATGCGTAAAGCCCACATTTTGGTCATCATTTTCTTCGGGCAAAGAAGCCTCGGTAATATTAAAATGCCTCGTTTTTTCTGTTTTGACCAGCTTTCTCGTATTTGGCCATAACTTGTCATTTCAGATCTGATTTGAGTGATTCAAAATTTCTAAATGACTTCAGGAAAAGTTATCTGAAGGAAGCGGCAAATTGTAACCCTAAAGTGCCCAAAAAATTTGCTCAGTGAAATGCTGTGCAGTTTCAAATTTGCCCGCTTTTTTGAACATAGATTAGCCCGGTTGTTTTGGACGCAAAATGAGTTTCTCACCCAATTTGGGTGACTTAACTGAGAAGAACCCTTAGCACTCAGTTTCAAAAGAGTATAAAGGAACCAGTGTCAAATATGGAGTTAAGATACGGAAAAATGGTGTTTCAAATAGTCCCGAGTGTAAAATCTAAAGAGGGTATTAAGGTCATTTTGAAACAAAAGGGAAAATTTGGTCATTTCTCTTGGTTACGTATTTTTAAGTGTGGTTAAATGAGATTTAAGTGAATGTAATGTGGTTTGGTGAAAATGAATGTATATGGTGGATTAAATAGAAGTTATGGTTAATGGTTAATTGTGGTTTTTTTGAAAAAGGTGAAAAGGACTATCGGACGGGTAAACGGAATTCGGCGAAGCAAGCGGATTGAGCGTGAATCAGAGTGTAAAACCACATTTTGAAAATTGAGTTTTAAAGGTAAATGATTTTAATGTGAAAAAGGAAAAGATTAAGATAAATGTTTATATATGGATATCCATAAGAATGTAGTAAATGTATAAATGTTTTACTTTGCTCTAAATATATGTATTATTTATATTAAATGTTTATATATATATGTTAAAGCATTATAAGTTTAAAGATGTGTGAAGAATGCATATGTATATTTTCATATATGTGTTTTAATGATAAAGTAAAGGATTTAAATGGATTTATAAATGTATTTTGAAGAAAGGGAGTGAATGATTTTAATGTTAAAAGGAAAGCTTAAATGTAAATGTTTATATATATGTATGCATATGTCAAGGCATTATGGAAGTTTAAAAATGTGTAAAGAATGCATATGTATATTTGCATATATATATGAGTTTTCATGATAAAGTAAAGGATTTAAATGGATTTATAAATGTATTTTGATAAATGTTTTACTATAAGCCACTAACCCCATATGACTGCTATGACTCGATATCGGGCGAGGTACCTAAGCGTAAGGATTTAGAGGGTGTTATAGGTTACTAACTGAGGGAGGTGAAATTAGGTGTCGGAGTAATATCCTTACACGTGATAAGGTGTTATGACTGAACCCTATGCAAAGCGTGAGCTTCTCCAGCTGCAGTGGCAGTGATCGAATGTGACCGCCCTCATACCACAAGACTGAAACTGCTTCGTGTGTTTATTCCATGGTTCCATCGTAAAGAAAGAAATAAAGAAAGAAAGTTTAAGGCATAAATGTTTAAGGCATAAATGGATTTTTAATTGTATAAGTATTTATTATAAAGAAAGAAAGAAAGCTTCTATGCATAAATGTTTAAGGTATAAACCGATTTTAATCAGAGGCATGTATTACTTTGATATATAACGAAAATGTTATTTTAATGAAATCGTATACTCACTCCAGTTCCTTTAGTCATTCTTTTCCATATGTTTTAAAAACATTTTCAGGACTCCGAGACAGCAAGGCTGCAGAGTACTCCTCTCCCGTGCAAAGGAGTTGAGCCATCGAGGAGACGCGCACAGGAACCGTGATTAGAGTAACACTCATATTTTATAGGTTGAATAATTTGTCAGTATGTGTATATATGCATATATGGATATATTTTGAAATGAACTACTTAGGCGTCGGCTTAAGTCAACGTGCCCAATCTTTTATAAACCTGCATGCATCAAGAAGTTTTGAATGTTTCTACGATTCAATAATAAATGTATATGCGGTATATATCGGTTTGATTGTCATGGATTTAGAGGTCCTAAAACGGAAGTTGAGAAGTTGAGGATTGAAAGATTAGAAGTGTTTTTAAATGTTTTCGCAGGTTTTGTAAATTTGGGAAAGTCCGAAAAACAGAGGAAACTCTGGCCAATTTTTATGAAAAATCCAAGTGTTTGAAAATGAAAAAGAAAAAAATTTTATCACTTCGCTTCCGCATTATTTTCTAAAGATATGTTAAGGATTGTAAAGGGGTTCGCTCCATGGATTTTATTTGATTGTTTTGAGGAAAGTTTCCTATATCCATTGAGTGCCTATGTCCCCTTGATTCAAGGAGGTTAATCCGCCGATCCTTCAACGTGGTATCGCATTACCATTTGAAAATGTTATAAAGATTTGAAATTTTGGTTTTCATATGATTGTTTTAATGTTTTATTTTAATATTTCATAAATTATTTATGTGATTTAAAATCATATATGCATTACATCACATATGAAATTTTTGAGTTCACAAAAAATGCGTCGTCGAGGCCGACCCGCCACCAGGAGAGCTCCTGAGGCATTAGTACCACCACCCGAAATACCGAGGTTTCATTTATAGGAAATAATACTAGATCTTTTGAGTTGGAAGGTCTAGGCAAAAAGGAGTCTTGGACTTTAATTTCAAAGATTACATTTGGAGGATAGAGAATAGTGTGGAGTAAAAAGATCATAAATGTTGAAAAGAAATCGTAGGCAATGTGTGTAGAAGAGTCCCATCTTCCATCATCAACACTTTAGAGGAATATTAATGTAATTTAAATCGACTATCTAAACGGAGTCTATTCGCAAACAAAATCACATTACTTCAACATGGAAATGATAATGTTCTACAGGTGCTCAAATTAAGTTATGATAAATTGCCAACACAATTGAAACAATGTATTACTTATCAGGCTTTATTTCCACAAGACTATGAAATTGAGAAATAGTTGCTGAGCATAATTATGGATAACATTAGATACATTCAATCTCAAACAGGATGAGCAATTAGAGGGACATGGGAGATCGATATTTCGAGGAATCAGCAGCCGGTGATTATTGCTGAAAAAAGTTGAAGAAGACGATTCTAATGATAGATTAACATATAAAATGCATGATCTTATACATAATCTTGCAAATAATCAATCAGAGGATAAGGAGGTCCTGGTTCCAAGAAATGCCACAAGTCATGTATGAAGAGAAGTTATCATGTATCATTGTTTGAAAAGTTGAACTAAATGACAAAAGATAAAATGGAAAACCAAAAGGTCCAGATTACTGCTTGAAAGCTTAATATTACTGCAATAAAGACTACAATGGAAAAAACTCGTAAGGTCCATATCATGGCTCAAGAGGTTTGTCGAGGGTCCGAGTCCGCAGATTTGGACCACGTGAGCTGCCGACAAATTTCACACACAAGATTTGCTGTAGTAGAGGCCATTAGGGATGAGAGGAGCATGGATGTGAAATCCCAAGCTACGCACAGTCAAGGACAGAAACGGAGTGGGTCAACGTGGGTTCAGGGAGGTTCCAAAGAAGCAATTGTGGTCATGGATTATTTATCTAAACCTTCAATTGAGTTATATTAAGGCTTTTGTGCCATTAAATTGACATGATTATAGGTTGATTTTGCTAAGAAATTGAAAAGAAAGAATGATATTATAAGATTGTCAATTTAGGCCAACCTTTGGATGTTAATGGAAGTGGATGTTGTTTGATTGGTTTTAATTGATTTTATGACATTACTTGAAATGTTTGAAGGAATTAATGGAATTAATGGAATTCAGTTGAATAGAAAATGAGATGAGGGTTAGCCAAGAAAGGCTTAATTAGAAATGCATTTTGGTTTGATTAGTTTAAGTAAATCAATGACATCGATGAATTATCAAATATAATTTGTTGAAAGAAACTGAAGAAATTGGAAGAAATAATTATGAAAATGTGTGACATGTAGATTTAACACCTTAGAGAAGTATGAAAGTTGAGTTTCCATTAATTTTAACTAATTGAAGTGATTAAAGGCCTATTGGAATGTGTGTTAGAATTAATGTGTTAAGAAGAAGAATTGATTAAGATATAAATGTAATTTTTAAGCAAGGTGAAGGGCATTATGGGTTTTTCACTTTTAAGGATGGCTTAGTTGTATTATGATGCCCTTAGGCGTGGTCTAGGTTGTATATTAATGCAGAATGACAAGGTGATTGTATTATGCTTCTAGGCAATTAGTGAAGCATGAATTGTAATTATTATCCTACACACGACTCGAGCTAGCAAAAAATTAGTATTTGCCTTTGTGGATATGGAGGCATTACTTATATGGAGGCCTGTAGGATTTTTACTGACATAAGAGCTGGCAAAGATTGGCTATGCATGAACTGAACATGAGCAGAGGAGATGGATTGAACTGATCAAGATTGCGAATGTACCATTGAATATCATCTCGAGTTGGCGAACGTGGTAGCAGATGTGCTCTTTAGTAGGAGACCCATGAGTCTATATCGCACTTCGAGGGCTGCATCTTCCTCGACTCATAGAATTGAGGTCCTTGGGTGTGAGACTGGAACTGATAGATTCGGGAGCACTGTTAGCCACATTTCATGTACGTCCTGTATTGATAGACAGGATTAGAGAGCTCGCATTCAGGATCATAGTGAAATTTAGCATAAGGTATTAAACGGAGTGATTAGAGTGAAGAAAATGGAAGAATAAATGGAATACGGCTCAGGTACACCGGCCAAAATGGAAATGAGAGGGGTCAAGGGTAGATTAAGAATTTCCCATTGTTTCCGCATTGCAGATCCTGCGCTACCTCACGGTTTTGGTCCAGTTTACAGAATGCCCTTGACACTAAACTGCACTTCAGTACGGCTTTTCATCCATAGACGGATGGCCAATCTAAGAGGACTATACAGATTTCTTAGAGGATATGCTTAGAGAATGTGTTATGGAGCTAGAGGGAGCCGACACCCATCTACTCGATGGAGTTTGCATACACAATGCTTGACAGGGCCGCATTAGTATGGCCCCTTATGAGGCTCTTTATGGACGGAAATGTCGAACTTCCATCTGTTGGGATGAGGTAGGCGAAAGGAAATTAGTAGGTCCTGAATTGTCCAAGTGATCAGATAAGATCAAAGTTATAAGGATAGATGTAAATTGCACAAGACCGGGCTGCAAGTTATGACACTCGCTGTAGGGACCTAGTGTTCGAGGTAGGGATATGGTATTTCGAGGATTTCCCCATGGAAGGGCGTACTAAGATTTGGGAAACGGAAAGCCGAGTCCATTTAAATCGACCATGGCAGATTGTCGAGAGGATCAGGAGGATGTCGATTTGAGTCATTATCCGACCGATCGCATTCACTATGTTTTCCATGTTTCTACGCCCGCAAAGCATACTGCACTTTCACATGTATTGACGTGAGCAACGTGAAAGCATTGTGAGGAGTCATACAGCAGAGGAAAGCCATACGATACGAGGAGCAAGATGAAGAGGCATTATCCCCATCTTTTGAGGTACGAATGTAAACACTCGAGGACTAAATTTTTATAAGGAGGGTGATTGTGAAACCCCAACCTGACATTGAATGTTATAATAGTAGTTTTTGGAACTGATTAAAGGTCCAATGGGATATACATGAGGGTAGATTAGAATTTAGAACGCCCGACGCTATTTGGGTACATAAAGTGAAAATTTTAAAATTGTAACCGGTGCCTAAGGAATAGTGGTTTTTCTTCTTAGTATATCCATTTTGTGGGTTTGCAGTTTAATTTTTAAGAAATTTCGGGCTTATGACTTTGAACCGAGTATTTGTGAAGAGAATTGGAGATTTAAGCTAATAGTGATTTCCGACCGAAAAATTGGAGCTCGTGCTGAAATTTTTCAAATTAAATAAAATACGAAAATGTCCTAATAATCGTAGAGTCTAAACTAAACTGAAACGGAGGGAAACGGAAACCGTTTGACAGTTTCTAGGCAATCCAACCCACTACGGATAATAATACGCTATCGTCCGGATTTATGATTTTAAATCCGATTTCTCGGTGATTTGCAGCCCTGAATCTAATGTGAAGGATTTAATTAGGAATATTTCATGGCCAATTTGAAGTTTAGGGGACGCATCATAGAATATTTTTTTGACATTTAATCGTATAAAAGGTGATAAGGTGAACCGAGATAAAAATCTCGCTATAATGGAGATATTTTATTATGAGAGCCAATCAAAAACATTTCTAATGGCTAAGTTAGGTTTGTGACTCATTAAAATGGACCAATGAGATTCATGTGGCTCAAATGCAATAAAATAAGTTGATTGGCAATTAATAGAAGGATGGAGGACAAAAAGGTAAATAAAATAAAGTTAAATTATTAAAAGGGAAGGTGAGAGAAAATTAACTCATTTTGTCTCCCAAACAAGAGAGCCATACGGGTTTGAAGAAGAGAAGAGGAAAAGAGAGAAGAAGAGGAAGAGGAAGAGGAAGAGAAGAAGAAGAGAGCCAAGCCCAAACCAAGTTATGAACTATGACCTTTAGTATGATCTACAATCTTTTTAAGTCTTTTGGTATGGTTAATAGCTTATCTCAAAGCTGTGGTTTTGATAGAATTGCATCCACCCTTGGATTTCTTGAAGATAGGGTGGTAAACCCATATGGTACATGATAGTTATGAATCCTCTTTTAAATGGATTCAGCGGGTAAATCGAGAGAATTGTTGTATTTAGAACAAACCCTAACTAATTATCATATTTGGGTTTGTGGAAGAGTGGTTATAACTCCATATTTGAGCTTGTTTGAAATAATTCAGAAAAGCTTTTAAGACACATGTAATGAAAGTGATGAATTGAGTAGAAAAGAGATGTCAAGATGAAAATGAAATGGTTTGAAGTGTATATGGACTATAGAGTTGAATTGGATGGAAAAATATGGAAAAAAATGCGTAAGTTTCACATTTTGGTCATTTTCTCAAGGAAAGGCCTGGTAGTTAGAAATGCTCTTGTTTTTCTGTTTTGACCAGCTTTCTGTATTTTGGCCAAGGAACTTGCTCATTTCAGATCTGATTTGAGTGGATTCAAAATTCTTGGGTAAAATAGGACTCTAGGAAAAAGTTATCTGAAGGAAGTGGGTAAAGTAAAATTGTAACCCTAGTGCCCAAAATTTGCTCAAAGTAGGGCCATGTGCAAGCTAAATTCTGTCTGCTAGCTTTTGAACATAGATTAGCCCGTTGTTTTGGACGAAAATGAGTTTCGTACTCCAATTGGGTGATTTCAATTGAGAAGAACCCTTAGCACCCAGCTCAAAAGAGTATAAAGAACCAGTGTCAAATATGGAGTTAAGACATTGAAAAATGGGTGTTTCAAACAGTCCTGAGTGTAAAATCGGTAGAGGGCATTAAGGTCATTTTGTAAACAAAAGGGGTAATTTGGTCATTTCCTTGGTTACGTATTTTTAAGTGTGGTTAAATGAGATTTAAGTGAATGTAATGTGGTTTGGTGAAAATGAATGTATATGGTGGATTAAATAGAAGTTATGGTTAATGGTTAGTTGTGGTTTTTTTGAAAAAGGTGAAAAGGACTATCGGACGGGAAACGGGAATTCGAAGGGAAGCAAGCGGGATTGAGCGGTGAACGGTGAGTGTAAAACTAATATTTTGAAAATTGAGTTTTAAAGTAAATGATTTAATGTGAAAAAGGAAAAGATTAAGATAAATGTTTATATATGGATATCCATAAGAATGTAGTAAATGTATAAATGTTTACTTTGTTTAAATATATGTATTTATTAAATGTTTATATATCACGTTATGTTAAAGCAATGGTTATGATGGAATAATACATGTGTTATTTAATGTTTAATGATAGCAAAGATTAAATGGATTATAAATGGCAGAAAGAGTTAATGACATCAATGTTAAAGAAAAAGTTAACGTAAACGTTGGTATATATATGGCAGAAAACAAGTACGTGAAGTTAAAATGTAATAACGCATGCATTTTGCATACGGCATATGCTGAGTTTGCGATAAAGCAAAGGACGAAATGGATTTATAAATGTATTTTGATAAAATGTTTTAATGATGGTTACTCTAACCCCATATGATCGTTATGACCGATATCGCCGAGGTACCTTAAGCGCAAGGATTAGAGGGTGTTAGAGTTACTAACTGAGGGAGGGAAATTAGGTGTCTAGAGTAAATATCTTTACACGTGATAAGGTGCTATGACTGAACTCCCAAGTGCAAAGCGTGATTTCCCGCGCCGCAGTGGTTGGTGATCGGAATAGATCGCCCTCACCGCTGCACTTAAACCGTTTCGTGTGTTTATTCCATGGGTTCCATCAGAAAGAAAGAAATAAAGAAAGAAAGTTTAAGGCATAAATGTTTAAGGCAAAAATGGATTTTAATTGTATAAGTATTTATTATAAAGAAAGAAAAAGAAAGTTTAAGGCATAAATAAGCTTAAGGTATAAATTGATTTTAATCAGAGTAAGTATGTATTACTTTGATATATACTCAAATGTTATTTTAATGAAATTGTACACTCACCGAGCTCCTTTTAGCTCATTCTTTCCATATGTTTTAAAACATTTTCAGGACCTTGCATGTGTGCCAGTAGAGTACCCTCCTGTGCAGTGAGTTGAGCCATCGAGGAGACGACGCATGTGAACTCAGATTGTATAAATAATTAGATATTTTATAGGTTGGAATAATTTGTCATGTATATATGCATATATGGATATATTTTGAAATGAACTACTTAGCGGTCAAGCTAAGTCCTGCTTCAGCCCAATCTTTTATAAACTGTGCATGTAATTGAAGAAGTTTTGAATGTTTTGAGATTTGAAGTGAATAAATGTATATGTGAATATATTGTGTTTGATTGGGTTGTGGACGAGAGTCCTAAACGGAAGCCGAGAAGTTGAGGATTGAAAGATTAGAAGTGTTTTTAAATGTTTTTGCAGGCTTTGTAAATTTGGGAATGTCCGACAAACCGAGGAAACTCTGGCCAATTTTTTTGAAAAATCCAAGTGTTTGAAAAAGAAAAAAAAAATCTATCACTTCGCTTCCGCATTATTTTCTAAAGATATGCTAAGCGATCAGAAGGGGTTCGGCTCCATGGATTTTATTTGATTGTTTTGAGGAAAGTTTTTATATCCATTGGAGTGCTGGAGGTCCCCTGGATTCATGAGGTTAACCGTTGGGACAATACTAGCCTCGCTATAGTAGAGATGCCTCCCATTGGTCCTTAAGCCCCTGGTCCTGGGTTCGAGTCTCTACGAGGCGAAAGAAATGCCTAGGAGGGCAGTACATGATATTCCCTGCGGGAGTGGACCCACTCGTTATACCTGTGGTTACTTAAGGGTGGACTATTGTGCAAATAATTGAGGCTGTCACATGTGGACCCTATTATTAAAAAAGGTTTTTATTGTAGACTTACCTTCGTGACTACCTCATGGGTAAATTCTCCTTTTCGTGGAAGCTCACTACAGATATATATATATATATATATATATATATATGAAAAAAAAATTGTCTTTAAAAAAAAAAATTTTCTTTTTTATTATTTATTATTTATTATTATAATTATTTTTTTAAATTAATTATTTTATTTGATAAAAAATTCGTTAGCACAAGGATTTTCGCTTAGCTAGCGAAATTTCGCTATTAGCTTAAAATTTCGCAGCTTAGCTTGTACTCGCTTAGCTAGCCAAAATTTTTCGCCATAGGCCCCACTTTTGTGGCCTCCAAATTTTGAAAGCCATTTCAATCTTTTTTTCATCCGAACTCCGTGAGCCGCCTTGTTACCGCTGGAAAGCTAGAGAGCTAGTAGAATCCAACATACTTCAGATAGAATACTTTTGAAATTTTAAGTGAAATGCAATTTTCTGTAATGTTCTAACCGTCACTTTTTTTTTCTTTCTTTTCTTTCCTAACTTGTTTATTTGAAGCCTAACGGAGTGAATAAGGCTGGGCTGATGGAAAGCTTGCGTAAGTTTCCTATCCAGAAATGATCACATCTCATCAAGGAGGTAACACTTCCTTCTCTAATTTTCCAACCGAGCCCCATTTCTGAAGACCGAGATGTTTGGGTCAGAGAGTTAGCAAGGAAGGCTTTTTGTATTTATGTTTTGTTATTATTTTTGTGCAAGCCCATTTTGTGATGTTCAAAGGGTTTGTCGGGTTCCCTTTCTATAAAGTCAAGAGTACTAAACAACTTACTTTTTCAAAATCTCCAATCTCGTTTGCAACCAAAATTTTGTGTGTTTGTGGTTTACTCCATAGTTTGAAAAAATTGAAAATTTGTCCAATTTTCATTGATGTTAGATTGGTTCATGCATAATTGGAGTGGATGATTAGTTTAACTCTCAGCTGATTTCCGACTTTTCTTCCACCTTTACTAACTACACATTTCCAGCACATTAGGTTTCCCACGTTAGTCGAGAAAAACTGCAAGAACCTCCTTTACTTTGTGTATACAGCCTACCCTAGTTTCATTGACCACTTTTAATAGGTTAAGGACCCCCATGAAAAGAAGGCCAATGCGTCTTCGAAAAAAAAAAAAAAAAAAAAGAAAAAGAATAAAAATTGAAATGCTTTGCCTTGAAACCCGAGCACGGTCCGAGGGGTATATGGCGAAAGCCTTTAAAGCCCGGTGCCCTAAACCTTCACTGGTTGGGAGCCACCGACTTAGTGCTCGCTACATGGGTGGATGGGTGGAGTTTAGCAAGTTGTAGGTGCTGGAGTCTCGAAATCATTCAAGTCCGTGAAAATCAAGAGCTCAGGGTCGAAAGATCCTGCGACTTGGTGCCCTAAGCCTTAATTCTGGTCGAGCCACTCAGATCCCTCGCTATATGGACTTTGGTGAGGCCGACTTCCTCTCGTATCGCACCCTAAGCAACGCAAAAAGAATTGTGGAATAAGAGGTGGGTCCTGATCTATTTAGGCTGGTTAAGTATGCTAGGTCAGGTAGTAGCTAGGTCAGAGAGGCAATTAGCGCTTATTGCTGAGAGCTAATCAAATAAACACTTAGATTTTGGTAGTTTATGGTTGATCTTACCAAGAAGGAGGCACATTTACTCAATTTTGTATGGTATTCATTCTCTCATGATAGTTATTTGACAATTCGCTTGATGATTCTTACTTAGGTTAGTATTATTTTCATTCACAACCTTTTTGAAATATAATTTTGTGGAACGTTATTTTGTATCGTTTTTTTGTATGTTCTCTTTCTTTCTTTCTTTCATTGCCAAGGGACTAGAAATGTAGGTCAGTGTGATTAGCAGCCTGTAAAAGTGCTATTTTGAACCCTATTTATTATAGTAGTTTTGAGTGCTTTTTGTATACTAATCATTCTAATTAATCCTAATTTATTAATATTAAGGTCCCTACTATTTTAATGACTACATTTTGAAAAGGGTTTCTGCAGCTTTTTTGCTACCTAATTATGCCGAAATTGTTGAGTCGATCCAAGCACGAAGAATTCTAGTCAAACTCAGGATTTCAAATCAAAGATCAGAAGGAAAGAAGAGCAAAATGTGAAGAAAAACACCACTGCAGGAAAAACATTCTTGCGAGCACTCATTCCCACCCCCTCATTCCCGGCCAAGACTGCTCCTCCAAGACCCCATCAGCAGCTGCACGCTTTTTGTTCTTTGCTACGCTTGGTTTTTCCTTTCTACCCCTGTAATCACTTATGTTTGATTGTATGGTTTTTCACTTGCTTCTGTAAGGCCATATGTTTTGGTTTGTATACACTTTGAGAGAACGGATTTTTGGCCGTAAATAAAAATTAGGGGCTCAGCTTCTCCTGTTTTTCCACTCTCTCATTTTCTCCTTTCTAAGCAACAAACACTCCTCTGAGGATGACAACTCAGAGATGGTTGACAGGCCTCTCTTCCTCCTTAAGAGGAGGGTTGATGGCTAGGCCTGAGGTGGATCACTGGCCTGCTTTTAAGACGCATTTATGGTTATGTTTGTCTCGCTTCTCACTTATGTTAAAATCTCTAAGCATGCTCTTTAATGTGTATTTGGCAAGCTGTCCAATGGATACTTTCACTAGATCCACTGAGGCTTAGTTAGTTGTCTCCTCGCTTATCATTCGGATTAGGCTTTGAGATGTGTGTTTTCACTGTTAGGAACATTTATGCCCATTTAAATGCTATGTTTCAAAAGGGAAAATCATAGGGTTTAGTTTTTAAAGCTAAATGAAGATCCGGTTCGGGAAATGACTATATGTCATGTTCCCCAACGCGAGGAAAAAGACCCGAGGACATGTTGGTTGTCCTATAAACCCTAACCCAGTGGCCTGAGACTCCAAGGAGTTCTTTCCTTATTTTTCTTCATTTTCTATTCACAGAACCACCAACCCATCAAGCTTTTACTACTACCTTAAAATCCAAATTAATTCACTATTTTTTGCTTCACTCAAATCATTTTGTATCAAGAAACCCATCCTCAGAAATTCGACCTAGTGAGAGTCACATACTGCAGTGAGTTTGACTACGTAAGACGTAAAATTTAGATGATAATATCGTTGATTCCCGATCACCCTAACAAGTACCGAATCAATGGCCGTGTTCACCCAAGGTTTATTAGGTGCCACGATGGCCAGTTTGACCCTGAGTTTATTAGTGCCACGGATGGGCCGTAGTTTACCTCGAGGGTTTATTAGTAGCCACGCGATGGCATTTGGTTACCCGAGGTTTAGCTGCCACTGATGGCCTGGGTCTACCCGAGGGTTTATTAGCTGCCACGTGATGGCCGGTGTAACCACAAGTTTATTAGTTGCCACTTGGTCGGAGGTCTGCCATCAATGTTTGGTATGACGGGTACACTGCATGGTACGCTGTTGATTTCTGGAATATGGTATAACTATTTTAATACTTTGCGGTTATGGTGCATTTCATGGTTACTTTGGCTGCATGGTGGCTATACATGCTTTATGATTGGCTTTATGTTGTGTACGTCGCATTATAGTTTTCTTAATATTGTGTCGCCTAAATTGTTGAGCATGATTTACATATGTCGACCTGGGGTAAAGTCAGTTTCAGAAATGCTTTCAAATCCAGGAACATTACAATAGAGTGGGACGTGAGGTTTTGAGGAGACGCAAATGTTGAAAATAAAACATTATTTTCTTATAAATCAAGTGCCAAATTTACTAGGATTTATTATCTCACGTTTATTGTTTTTAATCTGTTCCCAGGTCTGTGGGCAGTAGTTCGTAAAGCCGGTTTCTGCGCTGCATCCAACACCGCTCTTCCCGCCACACCGCAAGAGACTTCATCGATCTATCCGTTTGTTTATTGACTTATTTATCTCTAATTGTACCCTAAATCTGCAAATACTCTTAGAATGCTCTGATATTCGTATCGAACTTTATGTCTGTATCTATACATGTAGTGGTCTTTTATATATAATTGGGATAAATTAATGTGCATGTAGTTTACTTCACTAGGAGGGACCACCCGGGAATTACTGGGAGGGTATCCGGGTCGAGTCCTGTCACCTTAACTTACTCATAATCTTCTATCTGTTGGGCAACTTACTGAACTTGGTTTTGCTTTAACCTTTTCTTCTACTGGTGTGGTTGTGTAGGATTCTCAGACGAGACAGATCGTTGGGACCACCCGTAAGGTCGGAAGGCTGTTTGAGCTCATCTTTCTTCATCTATCGTCCTCTCGTCTCTCTGCTTATACTGTCTCAAGACAGAGTACCTCTTCTCTTGCTTTATGGCATTCTTGCCTTAGTCATGCATCTATCTCTAGGGTTAAACAACTAGTTTCTCGGGGTTTGTTAGGTTCAGTTTCAAACAAGAGTTTGATTATAAGGCCTTGGCCACTTGGCAACAAACTGCTTTACTCATTTAATAATGTGTTTCATGTCTCTCTCCTTTTGATCTTATTCATTCTAATGTATGGGGCCCTTCTCCCATTACTACTCAAGGTGGGTCACGTTATTTTTGTGGATGATTTTTCCTTATATACTTGGATTTATCTCTTCAAAAATCGTTATGAACTTTATCAAATATACCTGACTTTACTTGAAATGATTGAAATTACAAATTCTCTAAACCTATCAAAGTTTTCAGATCTGACAATGCCTAAGAATATAAAGCCTATGAATTTACTTCTATTCTACATAAATATGGTGTCAGTTTCCTTATTTCTTCTCAGGTTTATTAATTTCTTAGCGTACTTAAGGGTGGTTGAAAGTGCAAACTTCATTATAGCTCTGATGTTGTTTGTGCTACTTATTTTTGTCGCTTCTACTCTTCTCGCCTTTGGGGGAAGTCAAGCCCCATCGCGCATACTCATCAATCGTGTCCTTCCCATTGTCTCGTAATAAAACTCCTTATGATCCTGCTGTCCGGTTCTTCTCCTCCTATGACTTGCTTAGAGTCTTTGGATCTCTGGTCTGCTTTTGTTCTTCTTTAAGATCGCGAAAGAAACAACTTCGGGCCTGCTTCATTTGTGCTGTTTTCGGTATGAAATTGCAAAAAGGTTATAGGTAAGGTGATCCCATAGGCAAACGCGTCTTCAGAGTTCTGCATGTGGTCTTTGGGAACTTAAAATGTTTTACCAACTACTTCCATGTTCCCTAAGCTTTCCCTATTCCCCATCTTATCTCTCCCCTAATCTTTTTCCCCGAAGGGTCTCCCACTTCTATGTCCTGAGCACCCCAACTTGGAGTCTCTCGAGTCTCCCCTTCTATTTCTAATGTTCCTTCTCATGCATCTGATGAGTTTCCCAAGACCTATCACGACATGCCCACCGATACTACTCCCAATTGTAGATCCCCGCCACCCTTTCCGACTCCCATGCACCCGCCGGTTCTATCGCTTAACTACTTTCCTTCTCACTTCGTGACTTCCATTGATTTTCTTCTCGTCTTGCCTTCTAGAACCTCTTGACTTTTTTGCGGAGTTTCCTCTAACCCTTTATGGCAACAAGCTATGAAAGAAGAGTCGATGCATCATAAGACCGGAACATGGGATTTGGTTGATCTCCTCCGGGAAATCGCTATCGGCTGTAAATGGGTTTATAAGATCAAGACTGATCGATGGCACTATTAATCATATAAGGCTCCTTTATCGCCAAGTGGTTTTACTCAAGAGTACTGGATTCATTATGAGTGAGACTTTTGCTCCTATGGCTCGACTTTCTTTTCCGCAGACTCTTATTGAAGCTTATGCAGTCGCAAATGGCCACTCTTTCGATGCTGGATGTCAAAAAATGATTTTCATTAGTGAACTCTTAGAGGAAGTTCATATGAAGCTCTCTTGGTTACCTTCCTCCCGGTTCCTCTCACAGAGTATGTCGACTAATGCCATGACACTTTATGGTCTTAAATGCTTCCTCGAGCATGGTTTGCAAAGTTCGGGCCAACTATCTTTCAAGATATTTTCGCAGCTTGATACATCTTTTCTCGAGACGGTTCGATCATGGTATTACTTATTCTTCTTGTATGTCGATGATAAGGATTATTACAGTCATGATACGTGGTATTCGTGGATTTAAAGCACTTTCTTGGTCACAATCTAAATGAAAGATCTTGGCCTTTTTAATTACTTTCTTAGTCTAGAAGTTTTCCTAGATGGTTATTATCTTACTCAAAGCACTATACTTCCGATCTCGATTTCTCGAGCCAAGACACCGATAGCAAGATAGTTGACACACCTATTTGAAAGTATAAATTCATCGCCTCACTCCCAAAGTGATGGCGACCACATCCGATGCTACTCCTACGTATGCCTTGTTGGGAGTCTAATCTATCTAACTGTTACTCGCCTTGATATTTCCTATGCAGTTCATGTAGTCAATCAGTTTATGGTTGCCCCTAGATATTCTCATTATGCTTTTGTTCTCAGGATTCTTCGATATCTGAAAGACACCATATTTGATGGTTTTCATTTTTCTTCCCATTCTTCATTAACTCTTCAGGCATATTTAGATGCAGATTGGTCAGGTGATCCCACTGATTGTTGATCTACTATAGGATATTGTTTTCTTTTGAGTGATTCTCTTATCTCTTGAAGAAGCAAGAAACAAACAGTCGTTGCTCGTTCTAGCACTGAAGCAGAATATAGAGCACTAGCAGCTACTACAACTGAACTTATTTGGTTACTACAGGATCTTGGTGTTGATTGTTACACTCCAACTAATATTCATACCGATAATCGATGCTATTCAAATTGCCTCCTGCTAATGATGCCTTCCATGAACGATAAACATATTGAGATTGATTGTCACTATTTCACAACATCCAAGCCAGTGGTACACTCACACTTTAGTCTGTTTCCTCTCAGGATCAGTTAGTTGATATCTTCACCAAACTCCTTCCTCTAGGAACTTTTCGAAGTTTTAGTCAAACCTTAATTAAGCTTTTAAACCACCATGAGTTTGAGGGGATGTTATATTATTATTTATGGCGAAAGTTAGATTATTATGTCCGATAATCAGATATTTTCCATATTTAGGGTTTGTATAGCTTAGCTTTGGTATAAGACTCCTATATCTTGTACGCTGCATTATTTACTTCTTCCAATATACAAAGACTAAGTCTTTCTTCACTAAGGATGACACATGATGTGGAAAAACCATAGGTAGAATATGCGAGCTTTGTCTATTTAGAAATTGATTCCTAAAAGTTGTGTCGTTTAGTGGAAAGAAAAATAGAAAATTAATTTTCTTATATTTTGCTTTTGATAAAAAATAAATCTCAAAACTCAAACAATAAAAATAAAATTATTCAAAATCCTATATATTTTTAAATATGAGTTGAAATAAATAAAACAAGTTTGTAATAGAAAATAAATATAATATGGTGGATTGAAATTTATTTTTATTTTCCTTCATTTTGTATTTCCTTCAACTTAATATATCTTAATAAATACAAAAGATGTAAATTGGTTACCAAAAAAATCACATTTCCTTCCTTAATGGAAAAGAAGCAAGCAAAGAAAAAAGCTAAGATAAAAATGCTAGGTATGTGTCTTTATTTAATTAGCATAAAAATGACTTATAAGAGGTTTAACTCAATCATAGGTCACATTTTCTTCATATTTTTATTTTAAGGATTTGAAAATGTGGTTTTTTTTTTTTTTTTTTTTTTTCTAATATTTTAAAATTTTTTTATTCTACAAAATTTTAAACTCCAACCATAAATCGTTTAAAATTAAAAAGCAAAACATTCTAATGTCTAAAAGAAATGCTTTCCATAAAAAAATAAAAATAAATAAATAAAATTTTTTTCTTATTTAAGTGCGGGAAGGATCTCATCCGAACAATTCAGACGCCAGGCCCGTGACGCTATGCTGTGGAAATGGGAAAGTCTTCGCATAATGTTGAGACGACTTGACAGCTGCATGAATATGTTTCAATATACTCTTAATTTTGTAACATAGCTACAAATGAAGACCCGTGAAAGACCCGCCAGTAACTATGTTGACTCATCCTCTATACGCCAAGAACTCTTTTTAAATATTGGGTGAAAGCTACATATGAAGTCAAATCATTTTAATAATGTCTAATTATGTGGGATTTTCTCCGAATTCACTGCTCTAATATAAATAAAACTGAAAGTTAATGATTATAATATGTTAGTTAGGACCATAATATCAATTCTTATAACTTTTTTTTTTAAAGGATTCACCTATTATAACTTATTCACAAAACTTACTTTTATTATATCGTGGTTTGACAAAGGCCGCGGAAGCTAATTGGGAAAGGCTGCAGGAAAAGGGTAAGAATATAAGCCTCGCATCAAGCTCTATTATAGTGCCAATGAAGGACGGAAAGGAACCCAAACACATAAAGAGGCAGGGATATAACTCCAAAACTATTCTACCCTTAAATGATAGTTAAAGAAACAAAATAACCCATTTTTGTCTCAACATCCCTCAAACTCTTTTGTCACAATACATAAGTGTATGATGAGAAAGAAGTACACCCATATATGCAAGTAATTGGGCGTAATTAAACAATATTTTGGTAGTAGATGTTATGCATGATAGTCTCAAATAAGATAAAGAAACAATTGATTTTTTCTACTCTTCAAGAAATAAGATAATTGGTCTCAAAGAGATACAAAACTAAGAACAAACCTCCAATTAGTGGGATCATCATTACACCTACATCAGTATGCACACAACTTTAAAGAAGAGGGCGGATGAAAATAAGAATCTAAAAAGTCAGGATCTCTCAAGATACCGCAAAATACAAAGAACGACTCCTAATAAACTTTAGTAGGTGAATCAATAAACTGACTCAACAACACGAACAATACATGTGGACTTCCAAACTCGGGTCCCTCAAGGTTGGATTCACCCACAACTCCAAGTGAATACTGTGGACGCTGTGTAACCCGACACCACTTATGAAAATGGGCAGAGTCTCCTTTGCACGAGCCTCTATCTAAAAACACAACCTTGTCCTAATCACATAGCAACCTGTCCTAATAAATTTACAACGAACACCCGAGTCCACATACGATCAAATGAGTAAAATGGCCACTAGTGGCCCATACATCAACATACTCTACTAAATTATTCAACTAAATCAGATATATGGCTCAAGAGCACAGATTACTTTGAAGAAAAGCAGTATTAAACTATAAAATTTTAATATATGCAGAATAAACTGAACACTGTAGCTACAATCACTTCAACAAAGCCTTATAGTCTCAATGACTCTCAGAGATTGAAAGTCACTTCAATCCCCAGTTGTATGGAGCGTGCCTAGTATGATGAGCCTTATATGGCTTACCCCCTGACCTACAAGTGTCATGTTAATCACACTTAAAGCAATACAGGATGATCCCATTTGAATGCTCACTCATTAACCTGATGTCTTCTGAGTCCCCACCCCACTCCCTCATTATGTCAAGTCAATGCGGTAAAATCACAGGTTTTTTGAAAGGTGCTTTTGTTCTCGAAACTTAATACCAAGCTCTCTTCGTAAATTATCGATGTCTCCGAAGTGATTCCTCCGCTGGATAACCTCCGAACCATCCATGGTGCCCCTCCAGTTTAACTTATACACAATCCCAACACACTCCGGAAAATCCTTCCAGCCGAATTTTCATAAAGCATTTTTTCAGCTTTCATGTTGTTAATTCAAAACTATGAGATTTGAAGCGCTGCACAGATATTGATTCATTATAAATTCCAAAACAGTTCAAAAGACATGATAAACATAAGATAATAATATGATCAATCGCCCACATTATCATAAGTATATTCCAGTCTGGCAATAATAGTCAACTACAAAATTTATTTATATGAAGTTAATTAAGTGAAACACACAAGAATTCATTTTGAACGCTTTACAGTACAAATCATACTCTAATATGTAATCATACAGAATAGTGGAATCCTCGGGGTTACATAAATGTTCATTTTTACTGACAGCGTAGATTTTCTTATTCGGCCAAAGCTTTTGAGATCAAATTACTAACTCAGCTCTCCAAAACATCCAATCCATTTATGATGGCCTAAACAAAGACACATGTGGCAGAGTAAGATCCTTCAGCATCTCTGATGCCACTGAACCCACTGAACAAGTCCATCGCCAGAGTCCTTGCTTGTAGAATGCTTACTTTTGTCCAGCAACTGGGACTTTTCCGGGGTCCTGCCCAAAATCTAAAGAGGGTGTTTCCCTCAAAACCCAAAACTAGTTTATAATCTGGATCTTTTTCCAGTTTCTATCGTTTTCTTCTCAATTGAATAAAGAAAACTTACATCTTTGTCTTGATTCATTGTTATTTACACTCATGTCCCTTTCCTTTCTGTTATATTTGGTCACATATTTAATCTTGGCTCATTCACCATTTCTTCCTCTCAATTAATCATAACATGTCTACATAAGCAGCTGTGGAAGTGTGACTTTGCCAGATCACATGTCTTTCACGCAGCTGCCATTTGCCCACACCCGTGCCTCAAAACGGAAATTTTGACCGCCTTAATCTGTTTAAATCTCATTTGCAGCTGATTCTGAGATTGCTGACCAACGAGTCTCAGCTATTGATCCTGATTCAAAAAATTAATTTTAATTAAATTACTGTTTATCATTTTTCAAAATGAATTTTCCTGGCCCATATATAATACAAGATGAGTACAGGCATAAACTCTGCTCAATGGCAATGCAATGTAGAACAATAAAACCACTGAATGGGGTAGAAGAGGCTGGGGAGGCTGAACTTAATGCCGAAAATAATACAAACACTGATTGAATAAATGACGTCAAGAAGATTCATATACGGTTTGAAGAAAAACCCCAAAGAATATACACCTCAATACCAGAAAAGGTTGTAGAGATCGAACTCAATCCTTCTGCTTCAAACTGAGTTATTTGATCCAGAACTTTTCTAAACGAAACACCCATGCATCATCACTAGTAATAACTGCCATCAATATATGAAAGAAAAAAGGATAATGAATTTTAATTTATTATCTTGTAAATAAACAAAGAATCAAGAACTCACAGTAAATAAACTAGAGAAAAGAGATCATAAAAATGAATTTCTCAACCCAGTTATAATCACAGATCTTTGTTTAAACAATCTAATCGTTAGGAAACAACGTATAGACCCAGCAAACTTTCTTTTTCAAGATCCATCTATATATTTTTAAATACAAGATAGATAACATGTTTAATCAGAAAGGCCATGGGAAGATTATTACAAATATAAATACGGTTAGAGTAAAATCCTCGCAACTCCGAAGACGCCATAACTGTGAAGTCTATCCCGTACAACTATTGCACCCCAGATCATCAGAAGAACTGATCTGATAACTAATGATGAACCAATAAACACTTACAGATGTGGTGAACAAACCCCAAGTATATATCTCAGCAAAGCCCAAAGTCTTCTGTCCATAGCTTCAATAAACAGACCTGGGAACTCATCTTTAGGAACAGCACCCAGAGAGAGAAGTAAATAAAAAGAGCTAAAACAAAGTAAACATGTACAGTCACAAATCGTGACTTCAACAGTATGGACTCACAGGCAACAAACAAGTGGAACCAAGCCTGGGGGTAAAAGGCAGCCTGAAACAGCTGTACCTGGGTCGCCAATGGGTGAGTAAATAGTAATCATACAGTCCAGGTGTCAAACAACTGTAAGGTAATGTCAGAAGAACAAGCTGGGTAGTAAAGTGGTGCAGGTGTCCAGCACAAGATAAGATGGATGAAGTCAGAGACACTCCTCCAAACACCTGATCCTCAGATCCCACCCATAACCAAGAATGAGTCCACGATATTAGCACCAACTGAGAGGGGGAACTATAGAACTGTTTTCTCAAAACCACAACAACAAACTAAACTTGTTTCAACAATGATGGTATAGATAAGAGATGTTAAAACCGAACTCATAAAGGTTCAAAATAACTTCTCAGTCTACGCTCCACTTAAACTAATCAGTGAGTAGTTCTCTACCACGAGAGTCCATCCTGCTTTTTTGCACTCTGGATTATAAATTCATAAAATCTTTCAGTTGATTTAAGATCAAAGTCCCTGTTTCAATCTGTTTTGCACCGATTAGTGGTCTAATGCACTTTTAAGTCATACAGATTTGGAAGTCTAGTCTTCCAATCCAGCCACAGTTAAATGATTATGGTTCCTAGTAACTTGCTTAAAAATATATTCTTGATGTCTGAAGTCTTCGTAACTACGTTTTTAAGCACTGGATTTTATTCCAACAAAACTTCTGTTCTCTTCCGTTATACACTCAAAGCTTCACCATGCCAGCCGACACTCTCCGGCCTCAAGATATTTAATGCAACCTCAAGTTTCTTTGATCAATATTAAAGAAAATTTCACAAGGCGTCAGCGGGAACAGTCACTCACAATCTATTTGAGAACTGATCAAGGTGAGAATGATGCTGAGATAATATTCACAAGGTCGAGTCGAAGGATCCCAGACCTATCGATATGGAACTGTGTACAGCACAACGCCTGACCTCGCTTCCTCGATATCAGTCGCAAAAAGGAAGAATCTTTTCTGCTTGTAGGCTTCCACATACCGCAGATCCGAACTGATTCACCCAGCCTCATAGCGTTGACTGGGTTCCGCGACGTGAATCTTCTAGGCCACATGTGCCATTGAAATAAGCGATTGGTCAAGACTTGACCTGCGCCAATTGTTCACATAACACGCTGCTTCCTTCAAGTCTTTGGAAGGGCAATCCGGACCAAACTAATGAGTCTCACACCCCTTTCCAAATTAATGAAGACCGTTTACCCAATCAGCACTAAATCTGGATCAATTATTTCTTCATATAATGCTGTCCCATGATCACTGGTCTGGCTTACTCCAATCGGGGAGAACTGAACCACTGACTCATATTGAGTTAACCTTTGAATGCTCAGTCTAGTGTGGTTTCAGTCTCAAATGACTTCAAAAACCTGAGGCTCATTGAAGCAGCATTTTAGATTGTAAAGACTATGTTTTATGCTTGTGTTCCATGTTTTAAAAGATCGCACCTTGGATTTGAAAAACCCAGTCATAAAGATAAGGACACGATGATATCCCAAATAACACCCACCCAGATTCCTGGTTACTGCAAATCCCACTGGTGCCGTCGAACTTGCTACCAGCACCCTGGTTCTTTCGTACTATGGAACTCTCGTTTCGCCTCTGATCAACCCCCATCATTTCATCTTGCTTGTACATTTCTGCCTGAAGAGATCAACCCTGGGTCCCATTTACTCAACCAGCTAAGAACCACATTAACAATGGTCTTGAGTCTGTTTCTGTTAAACCCCAAACCAGATGTGCACCTCAAGCAGCAAACTGGGGGTGATGCAACAGTAGACGAGAGGAAAACTCTGCACTGCATGGACCAAGCAACAAAGGAAAACAAAACCAACAGTGAAGACTAACAGTCAAATTTGAAGAAACAGTCGTAGATAGCTGAGTCCCAACTGTCCAAAGCAGAAAGTGAGGGTAACAGTCTGTCCAGCACTCAGGTACACTGGGAAATAGTCGTGAAGACTCATGTGTCAACAAGTGCCATGCTTTTTAAAACACTTTTAGGGAGACCATGGTTAAGAATCCACCATCGAGGTACTAAACCAAACTTTTTAGATCCTATTCCTCATCTCCAGTTTATACTAGTACTGATATTAAAGGACAATAGTTTTTATATATCAATCTTGTAATTCTAAATGTGATACCAAACTGAGTATCCATTGATCAAAAGAATTAAGGAAATACTTGTGAGACTGTGATTCAGTATTTTACCATCATAACCCATCTTAATTGATATGTCATTGAAATGTACTAGCATTTTTATGTATTTGTTAATATGTATTGAGTTTAATTTATAACCTACATAAACGATATTAAACCAATGTCTAATCACTTATAAAAAGTGTTATAAAGCCACAGTCCTGATCTTCTTCAATATAAATAATTCAATGAAATGGCCCACTGATGTTTGGTCAGAATTTGAGGGAAATGTTATCCCATGGTAGTGGTCACTGCTAATAGAGAAACCTCCTGGTGAGGCTACATTCCCAAAACCCATGCATATGCAATGCTGGGCTGACTTCATATCTACACCAACCATTCCTAGAATATGCACCCCATTATGATCTCATACTAAGCAAGGATGGAGTGAGATGAGACCATCCTGATATACCATGTTTGAGCTTGACACGATCTAAAAGCAAGACACTACAATGCCTCATTTGAAGGTAACCCGCCATTGATGATTCATGATCCAATGATTCACTTTCAAACAAATGAATTCTTGTTTAGTAACCAAAAACCTTGAAGGCCAGATTCTGAATGAATACTTTCTTGGCAAAATATGTGTTTTGTGGTAGTTAATTTCAGGTCTCACTATACTCGCACGCCTTCCTCAATTTTCTTACCTGCCAACGCTGACAAGATGATATAACTCAGACCCCTCCAGCGCAAAAGCCACGAAGATCATTAAACCACTTACTCTGAACTGTTTAGAAACTCTTTGTGAGCTGCCATTGCTTACAAAGCCTTCTGAGAAAATTTTCTTTATTTTTATAAATTAGATTTAAAATAATCTATATGGAAAACCTCTAAAAAAGTATGATGGCTGATGTGGAAATAATTCCAAACTCAGATACATCCAATTCAATGAAACCAAATATGGTAACCAGTGATTCCAAAGACATTCTCACAACCAACTTATGTACAGCAATTTAGAGGTCCTGAGCTGAGAGAGCTTAGTGCTAATTTATACTAAACTATGTACAAAAGGTGTCCTAAGCTATATATATTCAAAAGTTCTTTTCCTTGAATATTCTTAATTAACAGTACTCGTAATAATACGTGAATAAACTTATTGAAGTTTTAAAAGTTGCCTTAAGGTGACTCCAGAATTAAAAATAGCTTCAAAACATGGAAAAATAAGAGCCAACTGAGTCAGTGGAGGTGGCGCTTTATGTGCAGTTTTCAGTTTTTCCGGAAAAGATCCCTTGAAACAAACCCCTTTACAAATATTTCCAGGCTATTTACTTTCATTTGTTTTTAAGTTTCTAAACTTTTCTTATTTCGCTTCGCTTTATAAATTTGATCGTGTTTTTAAAAGTTGATGAAATTTATTGCTTTCGTTTGGTGCTTGAATATAAAACTCTCAATTTTTCTTATTGTTTAAAAGTTTGAATCTTACTTGAAAAGTTTTGGTGTCCTCAACTTTTTGTTTGGGGTATTTCTCAAAAAACTCTTTCTATAAAAACGGAGTCTAAGCTCAACCGTAAAGAAGAGAGACAGCTTAATAATGGGAGAAGAACAATAAATGCTGAAAATAAAACTGGTCGGGCCTGAACCGTTGGTTTAAAATCCCACTGAGCTTTAGCTCAAACCATCATTTTCTTGAAACTAAACGAAGCTAGCCTAATCAAGTTGCTGCAAAACTCTACTGCCTGGTATCATGGAATCCAAATGCTGATTTTTCAAAACCCAGACATCGTTATGCTTATAAACATCAAACAGTCGAGTTTCATTATTTTTGCTTAATGTACTCCTAGGCAACAATGAGCCTCGCGGCATCATCCTTCTGGCTGGTGGAAGGCACCTGAACCGCATCACCTTTTTCAAAGAATGGGCGAACTGACTGATCTCAACGCCACCACCAGCAATTTAGTTAGAGCTCATAAATCCAGTTACTTCTGATTGTACACTTCTGCCTCCTTTAAATGTGATGAAGTGGCGATTCCTAAGTTTGCCAAACTGCAAACTACAATGCATGATGAGATCCAACAATCAATTCAGGCAATGAATACTTCCCGGACCGGTTTGCTTTCTTTAGAGTTAGAAGTATCGTTTTCTAAAAATATTCTTTGTTTGTTATTTTTGAAAATGGTTTACAATTTAGTGTTAATTATTGTTTGTTTTTGGAAAATTGGTTTTACAATTTAAAACAATTTATTGTTTGTTTTTTATTGAAAACACTGGTTTAGAATTATTCAAAACCATTTGCTTACTTGCTTGCTTGCTTGAAAAATGGTTTACTTATTCAAACCATTTGTTACTTGCTTAATTATAGTTTTATTAATCAAAACCCACGCTTCGGCTTCAAAATCATTAAATTGAAAACCATTTGCTCGCTTTAATTCATTGAGTCATTTCTGAAATGTTTGAAATCAAAACCATGAAATAAAAGTGTAAAACAGCTTTATAATAGCCAATAATAATAATAATAATACACTAGTATTTGGAAAATGAGTTTAGAACACTACTTCTTTGCTTGCAACCTTGAGCACAGTTCCATACCTTACCCGCTTTGGTTTTTTTAACCTACACACTAACCGGATTATGACAAATATTAATTGCCAATAATCGCATAATCTCTAACATACTTAGACTTATCAAGTACACTCAATCTTAATATTGCCGAGGCGGAGGTACGCAACGCGCTTCGAGTTCCATCTTATTCCGAATCGATCTTAATCATTTAATAAGGTTCCTAAAACCATCGACGTATCGACCAAGTTTAACATACAAAACATAGCATTCTCCTGCATTTGGGGCACACATGTACGGTACACCCCGAACATACCGCGTGTTGCATTTCATGGCATGTACCGTACATGTTGACATGTACCGTACATGCTATTTTCGTGGGGTGTACCGGTACACCTGTACATGTACCGGTACACCCTCCGATTCTTGCCTCGTATTTGTTGCTTTTCCCCACTTTTGATAAATTAATTCACTTCATACAACTTCTATAATTCCTAACACCCCAAGAATTATCATGGAAATCATCCTAAACAACCCACAACACTTTGAATTGAAGTTATGGAACCTCAAATTCTCAAAAAACCCTGTGGAAAAGTCCAAGAACTCAACCTAGGTCCACCACTCCTTTTTAAAACCACATAATTTGATGATCTCCATGGTTATTTTCTCCCAATTGTTTTTCCACATAACCCCAAATAATTCAAAGGTTTATGTGCTTTTAATAAAACCTAGACCAAAGGAGAACTATCTTCCAACCTCAAAGTCCTAGGAATCCAAAACACACTTCATCCTAAGCATTCAAGCATACCTTGATCTTCTTCTTCTCCTCCTCCTTCTTCTTCCTTTCCTCTTTCCTTCCTCCTCGCTTTTCTTCTCTTCTTAGAACCGTGAATCCTTAGCCAAAATATGAGACAAAAATGAGTTTGGTTTCTTTGTCTCCTCTATTTATATGCTAAACTTTGCCTCTAAATTGTAAATTTAGTCCTCATCTCTTTAATATTGCAATTGTAACTCTATGTTATTTCTTGTATCGAGGCCCATCTCTCTAATTTGACTTTTTATGTTTTCTGTTATATCCTTTTTTCTTAATGACAATTGTATCCTTATTCTCATACACTCATCCCGGGTTCCATAATTATCGGGGCTTCCTGCTACTAGTCTCCAAGTAAAAATATTACAATGTGACCTTACATTTTATACACCCCACAAAGATCGCGTAATCGTACATTCTCTCGACTCGGTGTTACAAAATCCTCCCTCCTTAGGAACATTTCCTCATTCTAAATGAATAAACTAAACCCAAAAGAAAGGAAAGGAAAATAATTTCATCCGAAAACAAGTGAGGGAATCGATGGCGCATCCGGGCCTCCGACTCCCAAGCAGCCTGCCTCCCTCTCATGATTCTTCCATAGGACTTTGACCAATGGAATCACTTTGTTTCGCTAACACCGCCTTTGCATTCGACAATTGCACAGCGCCTCTCATGTCAAATTCTCCTTTTTTAAATGACCGGTTGCTCTTCTCAATACATGTGAAGGATCTAGATATATTTCAACATCGCATACATGGAAAGTATCATGAATCCTGATAACTCGTAATCTCAACTGTAGTTACCGGGCCCCACTCGCTTCACAATCTCATAAGGTCCAATATATCTCTACTAAGCTTTGCCCCGCTTTCCCAAATCTCAACACACCTTTCCAAGGTGAAATCTCAAAAAGACTTGGTCACCTATCTCGAACTGCAAGTCTCTACGACGATTGTCCGCATAACTTTTCTGTCTATCTCTTGCTATCTTTAGGTTATCGCGAACAACTTTCACTTTCTCTGAAGTGATTCAGATTTGTCTGGTAATTACTAAGTCTTTCCTCTTCTCAATTAACCTCATCCCCAAAGACACCGGAGTCCTACATTTCCTACCATACAAGGTTCTCAAATGGAGCCATATCTACACTGCTTCGATAGCTATCTGTAGGCAAACTCCATTAGTGCTAAGTGAGTATCCCAACTCCTTGAATTCCATCACACAAGCTCTCATGATAAGCATCCTCTAATGTCCTAATAGTCCTTCGACTGGCCATCCGTCTGAGGATGAAATGTCGCATAAATGTGGAAGTAGTACCTAACCGCTTGGTAAAATTAAAGTAAAAAACTGGATGCGGAAACCCAGGGTCTCGATCTGACACTCATCGAACTGGAACCTCATAGTCTCACTATCTCATCTACATACAATTTGGCCAACTTTTCAACAGAATCTTCAACATTAATCAGTAGAAAATGAGCGTACTCGTTAAACGACAACTATTACCCATATCGCATCATGTCAGCCTCGAGTCCGTGGAAGACCGCCACAAATCTATGAAAATCTTCTCCCATTTCCACACCGGAATAGGGAGTAAATCAGATCTTCCCCGCTGGCCTTGATGCTCCTCGCCTTCACTGCCGGAAGGTGTTAGGCACCTAGAAACGAAACCTCAGCGATCTCTTTCTTCATCCCATTCCACCAAGAATGTTCTTTCAAAAGTCCTCAGACATCTGTACTACCCGATGCATAGCATAATGCCAGATGAATGTGTGCTTCTTCCATACTCTTCCATTCGCTTATACCGCACACATTCTCCTGGCCCTTTCACCATCATGCCATCATCTCTAATCTGAAATCTCCTTCTTCTTTCCTTTTTCTATCTCTTCCTCGGTGTTTAATCATCCGTGGATCCCCGCGACGGCCTCGCTAGAACTGATCCACTAAAGTGGTCTAACATGAAACGAGCTAACAAGGCTCTCGAATCCTCGAACCTCCAATATCACCCCCAAAGCTCTTGATCTACCACAGTGGAAGATAACCCGATCTCATGTGAGACAAAGAACTCTCTGGTCGCTACTCAAGGCATTCTGCTACGACATTAGCTTTTCCCCGGATGGTACTCGATAGTATGCCGAGTCCCAATCAACCTTTGCCATCTTCTTTGTTCCCAGGTTTAATCCTTTTGGGTGAAAATATATCAAGACTTTTATGATCTGTAAAGATTCCTACAAGGAACGCCTACATATAAATAATGTTCTTATATTTTTAAGCAACACGACCATTGTTAGCCTCTACTCGTGGTGTGTAAAATTCTCCTCATGTTTCTTTAGCTGCCCAGAGGCATATGCAATCACCCTATCATTCCCAGATCAAACACAACCAAGGCCTTGCTTGAAGCATCACTATAAACCACAAATCCATATCTTTCTCGTTAGGTGAAGCTAGAACCTGGAGCCTCAAGTCAATCTATTCTTCTAACTCTTTGGAAACTCTTTGGACAGGCATCTACCCAATCACTTAACATCTTTCTTGCCGCCTAATAAAGGGGTCAAGCATCTTGGGAGAACCCCCAACAAACTTCCTATACCACCGCTAAACCATGGAAGCTCCTGACCTTGACACATTCCTTTGGTGGTTTCAATTTACTGATAAAGTGAGTGATTTATACTAACTCCCTTCTCGCCAGGCCATGATTTAGAAATGCCACCCCCGTCAAGCCAAAACTGACATTTGCTCAACTTGGCATATAACTGCTCTTTCTTGTGGTCTCAGAATACAACTTCGTGTGCTGAATGTTCCTCCGAACTACCTTTAATACACTAGGGATATCATCAATAAAAAACTATGACAACCTATCTAAATACGCCGAATACTCAAGGTCTAACAATCCATAAACGCTGCCTGAGCATTAGTCAAACTAACTGCATCACCAAAAACTTCATAATGCCCGTGTGAAGGTGTCCTCAATGCATTTCCTTTAGGTACATCACTCTACACCTAACTGATGATACAATTTTCGAATCTCAAGTATATCTTTGGAGTATACCGAGATCCTCGAGTTGATCAAATAACTCATCGATCCTGTGGAGTGGATACCGATCATGATGGTAACTCATTCAATTGCCTCGTAATCTATATTACTACACAATCGTTAAACTCCCATCTTTCTTTTTCACGAAGAGAAATGGAGCTCCCCATGGGGATATACTCGGTCTAATGAATCCCTTACTCAACAATTCTTCCAACTGAGCCTTAAACTCCCTCAACTCTTCAGGAGCCATCCTATAAGGAGGAATGGAAATGGGCTCAGTCCCTGGGATCAAATCAATGGTGAACTCCACCTCTCTCTCTGGAGGTAATCCCAAGAATATCACCCGAACACATCTGGGAACTCTAACAACTGAATCCTTATCCAATGACAGTCCCCTCTTCCCTGTCTCCACCACAAGCCAGATAACCCTGACAACCTTTACGTTAAAGATTCTTCGTGGTCAATAGCGCGAGATCATACAAAGAAGATAACTCTCTAATGTAATCCTTCCCGAATCTTTACTCTAATTTCCTTGGCCTATTCAGCTTTACTTCCTTTTATAACACCCAATGTGGTTTCTATGGCGAGACAACCAATCCATACCGAGAACCATCAAAATCCTCATCTAAAGCTACAAGATCCACCGGGAACTCCTCGTCCTCAATCAAAACTTTACTATCTCCGACTACCTCCGTCTGCAGTAACGGATCTCCAAATTGAAGGAAACTCTCATACTCGACCCTCTAATGGTTGGGTCTTTATCCTACACCATCTAAGAATGGCTTGATGCAAATGAACGAGGCTCCCGGGTCCACTAATAAATATGCATCATGCTCAAGGATAGAAATAATACCGCTGGACCACATCCGAGTCGCATCCGAGATCTTGCTGAGTCACAAAGATATACTCCGCCTGAGGCGGGCTCGTCTCAGATCCCGCACCGGCCTCTACTCTACCACGACCACACCCCACCCGCGGGCCGTGTCGTCCCCACTGGGAAAACTCTCTCCCGACGACTTCGGTGTGCTCATCTCTCGTACCGCAGCTGGGGACCGGGCTATCGATGTCTCCGCACCAATCAGCTGAGGGCACTCCCTAATGAAATGAACTCCACACAAAGGAAACACTGCATCAATCTCCTACATTCCTCATGGTGTCATTTCTGACATAAGGGGCGATATACAAAAGAGGACACTTAAAAAGGACCGTTTAGCAAATCGGGGGTCTCACCGATCCCTGACTGTAGATAGCTCCGACTCAAGACTCGCCTCTATAACCTCCGCCTTTGTTCTCTTCACAGATCGTCTGAGCTTTGTCGGGACGTGCCTGGTGCACCCTCTACTTTACTTTCCCGTCTACCTGGAGCATATGGTCGCATCGCTTGCCTAACCTGTGAGCCGGCCTCAACTAAGTCCCCAAATCTATTCTGAGGAACTACTGATAAATGCACTCTGATCCGGTGCTGTAGTCCTGATAAAAACCTTTTGCACTTCAGGACTTCATCCGCTTGTATATAGGGAACCAATCTAACTAATTCCGAGAACTTCTTCTCGCATTTCTGACATCGGCTACGTTCTTTCGCTCTGACTCAAGAACTCCAATTTTCGAACCTTATGACTTTCTCGAGGAACTAACCTATCGAATTTTGATGGAATTGGTCCCAGCGATATGCCATCGTGGATACCTCCTCTCTACGGCATCCCACCAATCTTTAGCCCTGTCTTCCATCAAAACTGGAAAACAAGCGACTTTGCTCATTCGCAACCCATAACTCCATAAAAATTTGCTTACCCGGCCCAGCCATAACTGTGCCGCTTCTTCGATCACCATCGCTGCTATATGGCTTGGCGCCCGCTTGTACTCTCTCATTGACCTCCCTGCTCTTCCACATAACCTCTCTAGGTGGCGGGGTGGGAGGTCGTGACTCATCGACTGTCAAGCATGTACAATATCCGTGCACCCAGCCACTTGCTCCCGTGAACAATAATCCTAACACTTGAGCTCCTCCGGGCGGCCTAGATGGTTCAGCTGACTTGGTCGGAGGTCGATTCATAGAGGCGGCGGAACCTACAACGCGCTCATCCCTCCTCGTGCACCGCAGACGCCAGAACCGCCGAATAACTCTCCTAGGACGACTCTACGCCCTTCCCCTCACAGTGCCGAATTACCAAAAATCAACTTTTAATACTTTACTCACTTGATATGTATGTAATTTCTTTGAACTTAAACATGCATGGTTGCTAATACTTATGTTTCCCGATATCACTTTCACGCCGTGGTATCATCTTTACCTACTTCCAGTTATTGGGTGATGGAAGAACTCCGCCCTCGATACCACCTTGACACACCCCCACCCCTTCCAAATGCGGGTGTGTTAGCCACCTACGTAAATCCCCACCGCTACCCCAACGCTCAGAAACTCCCGTGAAGAGCAGCTTCGCATTGCTTTCTAAAGCCTCCTATAAAATTTTTCTTTATTTTTTATAAATTAGGATTTGTAAAATCTTAGCATTTAAATCCCCGCAGCATGATGGCGACATGTAATTAAATCAAATCCTGTATACATCCAATTTACTCCAAATCCAATATGGCAACCAACATTCCAACACATTCTCACAACCAACTATGTATATACCTATGTACCATTATATTTATACTCAATTTATACTAAACTATGTACATACATATGTTCCATTATACATATTCAAAGTCTTTTCCTTACATAATATTCTTAATAACAACACTTGTACATTGTCAGGACAAATCCTATTGTGCTCCAGCGTCTTGCGTACCTGTACCTGGAAAATAGTTTTTAAAACACGAAAATAATGAGCTAAACGAGCTCAGTGAGTGTATGCTTTTATAAAAGGTTTTACTTTTCCGAAAAACATCTCAAAAATGTAAAACTCTCTTTTACAAATATTTTCCAGAAGCTTTACTTTGCTTTGCTTGCTTTAAAAGTTTCTAAAACTTTTCTTTGCTTGCCTGCTTTTAAAAGTTTAATAAAACTCTTATTGCTTGCTTGCTTAGAAGTTTATAAAACTTCTCATAATTTCTCTTGCTTGCTTGCTTTATCTTACTTGAAGTTTTCCTTAAAACCTTTCACAAACCTTTTGCTTTAAAATTTCTCAAAACTTTTTCATAAAAACGAGAGCCCGGGTCAACCGCATGCTTCTAGAATAAAACGGAACTCGCTCAACCGCTTGTTTTAAAATCCCACTCCGAAAGTACTTCAACCGATCGCTTAAATCTAAACGGGAGCTTCGCCCAACCGCTGTTTTTGTTCTACGGAAGCCCTGGCGAACAGAACCAATGGTTGATTTTTCAAACCGTATATCATGCTTATAAAACATCAACCACCGGAGGCCTATTTTTGCTTAATATAAATTTAGTGAACACGGAGCCCGTGGTGACCACCGTGCCTGGCAAATGACCTTGTCTGCACTTCTACCTTTCCCGCAGAAATATGGAAAATTGACTGGTCGCCATCACCATAATTTAGTTAGGTTCATAACCTTATATACTCCTCGGTGATGCGCTACTTGCCCCTTTAAATGCACATGATGCGACCCAAGTTTGTCGACGAGGCAAAACTACAATGCATGTAGCGAGATCCTCTAACACCACCATGCACGACGGAATACCTCCTCCTCTCGACCGGGTTTGTCGGTTTAGAACTAGGGAAGGCCTGCTTCAAATATTCTTTGTTTTGCTTGCTTTTTGGAAAAATGGTTTTACAATTTAAAAACTATTTGCTTGTTTTAAGCCGGAAAAATGGTTTAATTATTCAAAACCATTTGTTTACTCGCTTGTTTCGTCAAAATGGTTTAATTATTCAAAACCATTTGCTTACTTGATTAATTATGGTTTTACAATTTAAAACCAATGCTTGCTTTTCAAAAATGGTTTAAATCAAAACCATTTGCTTGCTTTCTAATTCATTGCTTGCTTCTTGAAAATGGTTTGAAATCAAAACCATGAAATACCAAAGCAAAATGGGCTTTATAATAATAATAATAATAATAATAATAATAATACACTAGTATTTGGAATGAGTTTAGAACACTCACTTCTTGCTTACAAACCATAATAGTTCCACATTTTACCCATTTCTGCTTTTTAACCTACACACTCAACCTAATATGACAAATACACTGCTTCATGAATCGCATAACTTAACATACTTCATGTGACTTATCACACTCAACACGAATATCGAGGCTGAGGTACGCAACGCTGCCGAGTTCCACCTTATTCGAACCTATCTTAATCATTTAATAAGGTTCCTAAACTATCGCGTACCTAATTCAGCTTAAATATACAAAAACATAGCATTCGGCACTAAACACATGTACGCACACTCGAACATGTATCGCACATGTTGCATTCCCTCGCTGGCATGTACCGCATATGCTGGACATGTACCGCACATGTTGGTTTTTGGTGGGTGTACCGTACACCCCGTACATGTACCGGTACACCTTCCGAAATTTTACCCAAATTTATTTTCCACTTTCGATACCAATTAATTTCATACAACTTCTATAATTCCTAACACCTCAAAGAATTACTATGAAATCATCCTAAAAATAAACTCCACAACACTGAATTGGTGCTATGGAACCTCAATCTCAAAACCCAGGTGAAAATCCAAGAACTCAATCCCAGGTCCACCAATTCTTTTAAACCACATAATTTGATGATTCCATGGTTATTTTCTCTCCCAATTGGGGTTTTTCCCACATAACCCCAACACCAAAGGCTCTATGTGCTTCTTTGCACAAAACCTAGACCAAAGGAGAATCTATTCTCCAAACTCAAAGTCCTAGGAATCCAAAATACACTTGATCCTAAGACAAGCATTACACCTTGATCTTCTTTCTCCTCCCTCCTTCTTCTCTTCCTTCTCTTCCTCTTCCTACTTTTCTTCTTCTTAGAACTCGTGAATCCTTAGCCAAATATGAGACAAAAATGAGTTTGGCTTTTGTCTCCTCTCTATTTATATGCAACTTTGCCTAAATTGTAAATTTAGTCCTCATCTCTTAATATTGCAAATTGTAACTTATGTTATTTCTATCGAGGGGTCTATCTATAATTTGACTTTTTCTTTCATATTCTTTTGCTTAATGACAATTGTATCTCTTTATTCTCATACACCATCCGGTTCCATAATTTATCATTTCCTACATTAGTCTCCAAAATATTACAATGTGACCCTTGGTATACTTATACACCCCTACACTATCATGTATTGTACATTCTCTCTGGACTAGGGTGTTACACACATATGTATAACCAAAAATACCGAGTCTTTCACCTGAGGGGGTATCTATCTCTGCTTTCTATTACCCGACACATATTTTCATGTTTCTGCAACAGTGTGACTATATTGAACTTCAGTCAACAGTACCAGCCCACTCATCAAATCACCCAAGTATGGTGTTTGATCCCAATCATTCACTTACACCCATGAAATGCGATGTCTCAGTGCATATGCAATGCATTATGTCATTTCATATCAATTCCATGTCTCATATGTAATGAATGTCATATGGACAATTCCAACATACACTTATGCGTATCATGGATAATTATGTCAAAAGCACATAATTTCCAAACATTTCATCCAATTGCTAACATATTAAAAACATATGGCAGGAATGCGAACAACCAAGCATGTTATCACAAAATTAACCAATAACACCTTAAAACAGTCCACAATTTCAGACCTCATAAGTCGGCTATAACATACTACCAAAACAAGGCACAATCAGTCCCAAAATAACCATGAACCAATCCCGATTCAGGCCACCAACTGGTCGTTAATTAACACCAAATAGTCCATCAAATCGCGACGTAAACTGCACCTCAAAACTCGCCCTTAAAATTCAAAACACAACAAATAAACAACCCAACCATGGCAATCCCGAGAAATATACCATAACTTTGGCTGTAGAGATATGAT